>PVIW01003810.1:0-154179 GCA_004026585.1 Noctilio leporinus
GGGCGGCTCCCTGCCAAGCGTCCATGCTGCCGTCTAACGTCTAATGCGCTTGGAAGAGCGATATGGGCCCAGTGATGAACTGAACAAAGCCAGAGTTACTCAACGGAGATTGGTTTCCTTTCAGAACAACCTGCCAGGAAAAGAAATGACATCTTTTCAGGTCTCCCCCACTCACGGAAGGTCAAGGGAGAAGAGACACGTGACGGCTTGGACTGCGCCGGCATGTGACCAGCACCTCGCAGGTGCCCCACTGGCATTTGGCTCCTGTCAGGACCAACACTTCAGCTTCCCTGAGGGCCCAGGCTGTTCCTACTCCCGGAAAAGCGAGCCCCCTGGACCCTCCGAGCCCTCCCAACTGCCCTGAGGTGAGGGGAAGCTCCCACCCGGCCTTGGTCAGGCATCCTCTCTCAGGAAGTTTTTCCCACCCCACAAGCCACCTTCTGCGTGGGGCCACCTCTGAGCTTCCTGCAGGGACCAGAGAACCCAGCCTGGATCCAGACTATCTGGGCTCACGCTTGCAGTGGTCGCCTGGCCTCCGTGTGCCTCACTCGCCCCTATGCAAAGGGTCTGCTAAACTGAGCTGCCCTGGCTGGTGGCACGTTGGACAGGTGCTAGCCTAGAAACCCAAAGGTCACCGGTTCGATTCCCAGCCAGGGCACATAACCAGGTTGCAAGCCAGGTCTCCAGCCAGGTCTGTAGCAGGAGGCAGGTGAAAGGCAACCGTACATGGATGCTTCTCTCCCTCTCTGCCTCTCTCCCTTCCCCTCTCTCTGAAAATAATACAATCTTTTATAAATAAACATATTTAAAAATCAACTAAGCTGCAGCCCCTTCTTAGAGCCTCATAAAAAGCTGTTTTGTTTTCCAGTTGATGAATGTGTTTGCATAAAGCCCCCAAAGACTTCTTTCTCATGCTGCATGCTTATCAGCAAAAACACCGCACCTCCAGTGCTCAGGAAATCACCAGGAAATCAGGTGCCCGATGCAAACAGGAACACACGATGGGGCTGGTAACCTCAAGACAGCAGCTAATTTGGGTGCTGGTGATAATGTGGAATCCAGGATAAGGAAGGCATCAAACACAAATTAGAGAGAGAGACACCCCCTAACCATCCCTGGAAAGTAAGGGCTGTCTCAGACACCTGTGCCCCCTGCGAGCCCAGAGTGTTCCTGTCCCGGGCCTGCCATCCCAAAGCCCCACACCCCAGGGACTGACAAAGGCAGATAGTTCTTCTCTCCCCGTTCCGGGGCCAGAAGTCTGATGCCCAGGCGTGGACCGGGCTGCACCCCCTCCTCATGCTCCGGGAAGGGCCCCCTTCCTGCCTCTTCTGGCTTCTGCCAGGGCCAGCAATTTGCGCTGTCCCCTGGCAAGTGGCCGCATCACTGGGTGTCTGCCTCTGTTGTCCCCTGCCCTCTTCCGCGTCTGTCTCTTCTCCTCTTATAAAGACACAAGACACCAGCCATTAGATTAGGGTCCTACTCCAAGATGACCTTCCCTTTTCATTGCATCTGCAAAGACCCTCCTTGCAAATAAGGCCACATGCTAAGGTTCCAGGTGAACATGACACCCAGAAAAGCACGTGGCCTCAAGGAGGGATATCATAAAGGAAGACTAAGTGCACAGGTGAACGCATGACCGAACAAGTGAGCCCCCGTTCCTGGGCACCCGCATAGTCGCACCTGTGTGTACATCCGTACCTGTCCACGTTGTACAAACGGTATGACCCTTCATTTTCGTAGAGTGGTCTCAGGGCTCAGCAGCCCTGGGAGGGGCAGGGCTTGGTTCCATTTCAAACCAATGTTCCCTGGGCAACTGTGGACAAGTCACAAGGGAAGGGAGTGACATGACAGATCCTCTGACAGGTCCCTGCCGGCTCTCAACACGATGATTCAAAGATAAGTTCTGCAACTACGCAGAGAGGGGCCACTTCTCTGCAAACCAGGTTACCAATTTCCTGATGCTTTTCGGGGAAGACAGAGCAAGAGCGGGGCCTAACTTGCGGTTGAGAGCCTCCCGGGCTCTTTCGGCACCTGTGAAAGAGGAGGGCCGAGAGCTGAGGCAAGGTGACAGCATCACTCAGCCCATGAAGCTCAAGGCCGAGACGAGGCAACCTGGAGAAGAGCTTTGGGTGAAGAGCTTCATGAGCTGCGAAGGGAGCGGAGCCAGGCAAGCCTAGGTGAGCCAGCATCTGGAGGCAGACGATTATGTTCCGATTTATCTTCTCGTGGAACAAACGTAAACGCTCTCCATCAGCTGCCCTCTGGCTGGGGGCCTGGAACGTGCAAGTCCCTCATTGTACGTGCTGGATACTCAGGACTGAGACCTTGTGCTTCGGCTCCTGGCGTCAGTCTGATGATCAGCCCCGGCGCTCAAGGGAGGCGGGGGCAGGGGAAGGGTTAGGGGCTGCAGGACAGGGACACCATGAACCACCCCATTCTTCACCACTCCCTGACCCATGTGCCCTACAAGGTGTCTGTCCTCTGGCTCCGGAGATGAAGGGCATTTCCCCACGATGGAGCCTCTGTTCCGCCACATCCAACGTGACTTGCTGTAGCCGAGGGGGTGCTGCCAGGCTGGACCCCCGCCAGGCTGGACAGAGGTTGTGCAGATCTGCTCCCTGTCTCTGCTTTTCAGTTGTGCCGTCCTCGGACACTTCAGGTGCCTGCGGAGCCCTGGGCGCAGCCACGGAGTGGTATTCCAGGCTCAGCCCACCACCTCCAGCTGTGATCCTTCCGAGGGCAGGGGTGTCGCGTGGCCCAGCGGGTGGTCCAGGGACTGGAACTGCACTTGGGCTCAACTGGCCAACTGTGTGTAAAATGGGTGCAGGGGGCCCAAGGGGCACCAGGCTAGTCCCGAGGAGCAGGGGTGGGGATCTCCCATCGGATGGTCAATCAACCCAGCAAAGCTGCCAATGACACACAACGGCTCCTGACGTGACATCCGCAGAGACCTGCCCTTGACGATTTCCCAAGCCCCTGTATTCCCAACCAGACGCAATCATAATTCCCGTATTGTCTTTGAAATCAGGTGACAGGCTCCAACCTGGGACCTGCAGGGCGCCATCACCCCGGAAGCAAGCCCGGCCTGGCTCCCCAGAGCCCTGCCACCGCGGGAGGAACAGCCTGTCCTGCAGGGGCGGCTTCCTTGGTCCTAACGTCCCCTCTCTCTTTACTGGAAGGCGGCGGGGAGGAGGGGTGAGGAGAGGGGTTCTTTGAAAAGACCTGAAGAGAGTTCTCTGTCTCTCCTCAAGACTCCTTTTCAAAGAAAATCTGGTGTTTAAAAGCACTGGAGTGGAAACGCGTCAGAAAGATCTCCCATTTAGGCATCCGGACCATAGTTACAGGGAACCTTCTCTGACACTGAGCGCTGCACTGAGACCCCAAAAGGGCTAAGACAGATGTCATCCCTCCCTTCCGAGAGCCCAGGATTAAAGTGGGAATTTCACCTGTAATTTTGGGGAAGTGCCAAGTATGATGGGAATACACGTCATATCTCGGGAAGGACACAGATTGGGGTGGGGGTGGGGGCACAGGGAAGGCTCCTTGGAGGAAGTGAACTTGACCAGGAGACCAGAAGGATGACGGCGATGGTGGAAGGAAGAGCGGTGGGGCTGGAACTGGGAACAGGGCGAGACATTATTCCCAGCAAGCAATGGCCAGTTCAAGGTCGCTGGGACGGGGCAGGTGGCAGGGGCGGGCCTTGGCGGCTTGGATACAGATGTCAGCCATCTCCTGAGGGCAGCAGGAGACCCTGCAGGATTCGAGACCAAAAGCGTATCGCGTGTGTCTGAGCGTGCATGTCTGAGTGTGCAGCCACACGCATGCATGTATTTAGCACCTGTGCTACTTGGCCACGCAGATCAGCTGGAGACCCAGGCTGATAAGAGGCTCCATTTGACCTACCAGGTACTTGCGTTTTTGCTTGTCTGCCTGCCTCCTGAGAACTAGCATGTTTATCTGCTGAGCTCACGTAGTAGACAGCCAGTCACATGGGTGGAGGAAATGAATGCTACCTGTTCGCTTTGGTGAGCCATTCGTCAGCTCCTCACATCAGCTGGGCTCCTCTCTGCCCTCATCCTGGCTCTTCTTCCCCAGCTTGCAGTCAGGGTCCACATCTCCAACCTCAGCTTAGCTCTCTCCCCACAGGGACACTGTCCTGCACCACGCTTGGGATGATCAACTTAATGTGTCAACTTGATTGCGACACAAAGAGCCCAGATATGTGTTCAAATATTATTCTGGACGAGCCTGGCAGGGTGTTTTGGGGTGAGAGTAATATTTTAATTGGTAGACTGAGTAAAGCAGATTGCCCTCCTCCATGTGGGTGGGCCATGTCCAATCAGTTGAAGGCCCATAAGGAGAAAAACAACTAATTCTCACCCAAGTAAGCGAGAATTCTTCCAACGGACGATGGAGCTGGGAAACCAGCGACCTCAGACTCAGAAGGAAACGTCAGCTCCTCCTGGGTCTGGAGCCTGCTGGCCCCCAGCTGACCCTGACACCATGGGCTCCCCGGGGTCTCCAGCTTCCTGGCTGCACATCTCGGGACTTCTCAGCCTTCCAAGCCAGTTCCTTACAATAAATCTCTATCTCACTATCACCTATCTATCATCTAACTACCCATCCATCTTACTAGTCCTGTTTCTCTGACCAGTCCAACCTTGGAGCTGACGGGGGTGCCCACCTACCTCCCCTCGGTCCTCACCACCTCCGCGCACACAGCGCCAGCCCCCGGGCCGCGTCATTGGAGGGCTGCCTCTGACAATGGGACTCCACTCCGCCCTGCGCACCAGGGGGTAAGTCCCAGAACCGAGGGTGCCCTAGGAGCAGCCCTCCACCCGTGACTGGTGGCCATGGCTTAACCACACAGTGAGGCGTGCCCCACCCAGCTCCCCGAAGCCCGCAGGTACCCACAGTGATAACTACTTGCTAACACATGCCTTACCGGCGACCTCCCCTCCCTGCCTCACCTCCCCGCTTCCCAGGAAACTTGGGGTCACCTCCTACACTATTCATAGTTGCTCGTGGGTCCTCCGGTGCCAAACTAAGACGACCCCCATCAAAGAGGCCCACACATGAGCATCAGTTTCTAGCCCAGACTTCCTTCCCAGCATGCCTCGTGTTCTCTCACTCTCACGAGTTCATTTCTCAGCTGGCCGCCCATCAGCATCCAGGGCACTTGTCCATCTTGGTTTCCCTTCAGCCTCATGGGAAGTAGCTGTGTTAAATATGTAGTACACATGTGTCGATAAATGAAGGAAGGACTAGCCCTGGACATGCATCTTCTGCCCCTGACCTTGGCCTCCTCACTAGGAAAATGAGGCACCTGACAGTCGCTCCCGGCCCTGCAGCCCGGCTACTGCGATGTCAGGAGCCACAGGATAAGGAAAAGCGTGGCTTCAGTCTGCATTCATGTGACAAGGCAGCCCGGACAGCATGGCAATTAGGGAGGGAGGAAGAGGGATAGGTCTTCGGCCTAGGCCCCTAATGATGGGCTGCAGCTCGGACTCTGGGAGTGTCTGCATATAAATGGCCTTTTAAGATTTCCATTCTTCAAAATGAATGAGTGATTCCAACTTAAACAGAATGATTCTCTGCTAATTACTGTTTTAGTCACCCTCCGTCTTTCCTCGTGATTTCCACTTCTGATCCCAGGAGGGGGGAAGATGGCCCTACTTCCCGGGGTCCATGAACCTCAGCAGTCTTGAAGAATAACAAGGTCACAGAAGTGCAGGTGCCGTATCCGAAGTGACACAGCCAGGCGGGTTAAGGTGATGTATCCTCTGTGCTGGGACAGAGGACAAGGAATGAGAGCACAGAGTCCAACCACGCAGCCCCCTGACACACACGCCTCTGAGACAGGGTGATGGGCCATCAACGCAGGGTTTTGTTGCATTGTTGCAGGATGACCCAAGTGAGACTACGCCTCCCTGCATCCAGGCCACCATGAGTCTGAGGTTGACCACTGGCCATGCCCTGGCCAGAGGGGTGATAGCAGATGTGACATAGCGGAGACCGGAAAGTGCTTCCACAGGATGACATGCTCCTGGGTCTCCGATCTCCACCACCTTGCGATGCTTCCCTGCTGTACAATGACAAGCCCTATGGAAAGGCCCCTGCTGACCCAGGAGGTGGCAGCCCAGAGGGAACCCCACCAGGTTGCTGATGTGCCCGACTGTGACCAAACCAAGCGGTCACTGTTTGAAGTGGCTGGGTTTGGGGTGGTTTCACTGCACAGCGATCGCAAGCCGTCCCCACAGTCTTCTGTAAACAGCAGCGAGGGGACTGGAAATAAACACTGTCCTCTTCCCCCATCGCCTATGTGCAATCGGCTCCAGATAGATGGAAAATCAATACTGCAAGGTAAAAAGCCTTCCAAAGGTTACATAGGAAAAAAATCTTTGTGACTTACCAGAAGATGCCTAAACAAGAAACAAAAGGCGTCTAACCAACAAATAGGACCAACCATTATGCTGGCTACATTAAGGCAACAATTTCTGTTCACTAACAGGTAACATTAAGAATGAAGACGCTAGAGTGTGAGAAAATTTTTACAATGTATATGTCTGGTAAGTGATTCTTGTTCAAAACATACCAGTAAGAAGGGAGATAATCCGGGTTGAGAAATAACTGGCGAAGGACTGGAACAGACACTTTATAAAAGGAGTCTCAAGTGGTCATTTACATATGAAAATGGACTTGATCTCATCACGTATTGAAATCACAATGGAACATCACTACCCAACCCACCAGACTTTCTAAAATTATAAGAAACTATAATGAATACTAAATGTTGGCAAAGATGTGGGACAACTAGAATTCTTATAAATTGCCAGTGGGAGTTACAATTAATTAAAAATCCACTTTGGAAAAAAAAACATCTGACAGTGCCAGTCGAAGCAGAGCACTCACATGTGAGCTGGTAATTCCATGCCAAACTGTGCATCCAGGCACACCACAGGGTCAGCAAAAGCCACACGGGGACACACACAAGGTGGTCCCAACCTCAAACTGAAGACAACCCAATTCCCACCAGGAACCGACCGGACAGACTGCAGTGTATTCCCACAGTGAAAAGCCACACACCACCAAGGATAAGCAATGGACAGGCACCTGAAAGCATCCTGAATAAAGGTGACCCTCCAACAATGCTGGATGGGAAAGTCTCTCTCTCTCTCTCTCTCTCTCTCTCTCTCTCTCTCACACACACACACACACACACACACACACACACAAACATGGAGACATACCCCCGGCTGCCTGCACAGCTCCCAAGCCAGAAGAAGGTAAAGGGCAGGTGAAGTCAGGATAGGGTCACCTCTGGGGGCCTCATGACATGTTTACTGCTGTGAGCAGGGATCACGCAGGTGTGTTCTGTGTGACAACCACCTCACCCTGTACAAATGACCGCAGCAACTATCTGTATATGCGTTACGCTTCGATAAAAGTGTATGTAAAAAATAAGACCGAAATTTATAAAAATGCACTGAATTTACAAAAACAAAACCCATCATGGGCCTCGGGGGAAAAAAAATCCAATATATTGCACCAGGAGGCGCGCATCAACCCGCAGTAAGAGGGTGAGCCAATCCGCTGGGGGTGATCACAGGAAGCCACGTGAAGCAGGGGGCACAGCTGAGTCAACCTACAATGTCCCGGGGAGACAAAATTCAGGAGCAGATGAGCTCACTGCATCTGGGTGGAGGTGGGAGATAGGATCGATTGCTCTGGGTTACACAACATTAGGTAGAAGAATAAAACCCCACGGACATGTTTGTGGTGACCTCGGGATGGCCGTGAGATGGGCTAGCGGCTTCAACACTGCCCACGATGTTTCTTTTCTTTCGCTGGGGGAGAAGATGCCAGGAGGCATTGTATCATTTCCACACGTGCCCACGTTCAACACGTTTCACTTTAAAATTTTTTTCAGAACAGAAAGAAGAGTGAGCTGGTTCCTGGATGCTCTCGCAGTCACGAGGGCTCTAGGCCTATCCTTCCAAAGGCCAGGGTGGGTCGCACCTGGGTACCCGAGGTGTCCCAGTTCCCCGACGCCTGGAGAGGGCCTGCGCATGTGTGTGCATCTCTCCCCCTGCAAGTTGGTCGTGGGAACCATGGAGCGGGCGGAGGTGGCAGGGCTGACTGGCGGCTGCATCCCGGGAGCTCCAGAGCGGCTGACCTGGAAGCCCTGCTCCTTCCTCCCGCAGGGGCTGGGGTAGCAGTTGCTCCCCAACGACCACCATCTGTGTCTTTCTCCCCCTGAACACGCTTGGTAGCCTCATCTCTCCTCTGCCACCCTGCGGTTTGCAGTCCTGTGACGTGACGGGGCTGGAATCAAGCCCCGGACATCCACAGCTAAGGGAGAGAGGGGCTGGCCCACAGCAGCACTCCCCCGGTGGCCAGGGGGCATCCTGCCACTGTGATCGCACCCGGCTCCGGGCCACACCTGCCTGGGTGGGTGCCCGAGCTCTGGGACGGTGGGCCGGGGTCCCAAGGCTGCCAGAACAACACCCCTCCGAGACCAGGGGCGGATCCCCTCCCAAGTCTGACAGCGCCCGCCCAGCTCCTCCCTGTGCCAGGGACTCCCCTGTGCTCTCTGCGTGCGATGGACCAACTCGTTCTCACCACAGCCAGCTACCCACAACCCACTACCTTCCACGGATGAGGAAAAGGCGGCACAATGATGTGCAGCGACTTGTCCAGGGTCGCTAAGCTATGAGGTGGGTCTATCAGGAAGGGCATGATGGGGTCCACCCCGTTCACCCCTTCCCAACACAATTAGTGTGACCATGAACCTGACAATTAGAACCAGGGGACTCTTGAGAACAAAGGGAGCATTACATGGAGGAGGCCCTGGGGGAAAACAGGACAGTCCCCAGCACGCTGGGAAGTGAGTCACTTTAGCAATAATATTGAATGAATTAACTAAGACCTGCTCTACCCGAGGGCCCGGATTTTAATGCCCTCGGAACTTGTAGGAGGACGTACGTGTGAAAGTGAACTTTTGCTAAGGAAGCACACTCTTTGATGTAAATCCACAGCGCGTCACATCAGAGAGGAATTTCAGCTGTAATTTTATTATTGTACAGCCTGTTATTCAGCCCGGGAGAGTAGAAATGCAAATTAAAGAAATGCTTTTGTGTTAAAAAAAAAAAATCTTTCAGAAGTCTAAGTCATTATAGTCTGTAATTTGGGACCAAGACGGGATAAAATTTCCATTCTACCAGATGATGATAAAGGAAGCATTTTGATCATTCCATTCTTGCAAAAAAAAAAAAAAAAAAAAAAAAATTTCCAATGAACTTTCATTTCCCTGATGGTCTTAATTATCCATCCCCTTTTGCCACCTAAACAAAAGAGGTAATTTAGTTTTTGTTTCTACTTTCTTTTCTTCCTGCTCTTTTGCCTCCTGTCCTCCCTCCTTCCCCACCCCTCTCCTTTCTCTTCCAGAAAGACAGATTCAAGAATTGATGCACCAGGCCACACATTGGGCAGGGCAGCCCCTCCTTGAAGGCCACAGGACAAGTCCCAAATCTTCCCACACAGACAGCACCTCTGGGTTATGAGAAAGTTTGCCCTCTTCCACCAATGCTCCTACCGTGCCCTCTCTCCAATTGATTGCCATTTTCTCCCAGCTTGGACACCTCCTATGGCCCATGATGGTGGCCCACTCACCTCTCTAGAGGATGTTCATTCTGGCTGTGTAACCCAGAACCCAGGAATCACTAAGCACACTCGCTGGATTTGCCTCATAGCTGTGTGACCTTCAGCCCGTAGCTCAACCTCTCTGTGCCTTGCATCAGAGGTTATAGGTGGAAAGGCTCTCATTTCTATTTGGCCTATTTAGTACTTTAAAAAAAAAAACTAATAAGACACTAACTTTAAAAATCTGAGCATTTCACATGAAAAGCCAGATACCTGGCTTCTTCAGAAAAGCAATAGTCTGGCTACCCTAGCACACAGTCCTGAAGGGTCCATGCTGGCTGGGACAGGCCCTCCTGAAAACACGGGGGACAACAAGCCACTCCTATGACTTCTGTCTCCTGAAAACAGCTGAGATGGGACCATGACTTACACTCCTACCACAGCACTCGCCCTGTTGATAGTAACTGTTTCCGGGCCCCTCCTTTTGCCTGCTACAATGGTTCCCTAACCAACTTCACCTTTTGGGATGGCAACCAACCTTCAGGGCCAAGTTCACAGACCACGTCCTCCACGAAGCCTTTCCTCCCACCCGTACTGCCCAACCTGAAGCGGTCCCCTCCCGCCCTGTCCTGCCATCCTGCACTCACCCCTGCCCTGCGCTCTCCACCTCCTGCCTTTAACTCCACTTAGCAGCAAACACACAGGTACGCCCCTCAACCATAAACTTCCTGAGAGACTAGAGACTGAATTCCTCGGAGTTTCCCAGTTTAGCACCATCTCTCTGCGGTGGGCAGAATTACAGCCCTTCAAAGATGCCCAGGGTCCAGTTCCTGACACTTGTTACCATGACGTTCCACGACAAAGGGATGATGAAGGTAGCAGACGAAACAGAGGTGGCTGATCAGCCGGCCTGCGTATGGACAGGTTTATCCTGGTTACCCAGCAGGGCCCAGTGCCACCCCAAGGGGCCTTAAGCGGAGAGGCCGGAAGCAAGGAAGTCAGAGCCCAAGGGATGCGACATGAGCAGGACTCAGAGGGCCAGTGCTGAGGTCGCAAGCCAAGGAATGCAGGCGCCCTGCAGACGCTGGAAAGGTGAGGTGCAGACTGCAGAGTCTCTGCAAGGGCCTCGCCCTGCCAACACCCTGATTTAGGCCCAGTGGAATCCAACTGGGACCTCTGGCCTTCAGAGCTACAAGACATGAAACGTATGTTGATGTAAATCACTGTCAATGGCAATTAGTTAGGGCGGGAAGAGGAACTTAATACCCTCTTTCCACAGGTGCCAGTACATGCCTGGAGATGATGAATCCGACAGCGCCCACTTTCCTGGGTCCCAGAACCCCACAAGAACAAGGATGCGCTGTCCCTCAGCCCACGCTGTTGAGTCACCAGAGTACACAGCTGAGCTGCTGAGAAGCGGAGGTTAGGACCCTGCTCGCCACCTGGCAGCAATGGAAGCCTTAATGAATCGCTGCACCCGCATGGGTCTCAGTCTCCTCGCCTGTAAAATGGGGCAGTACCGGGTATACCCCAAGACTCATTTCCATGTGGAACACACACATACACACCATGTACTCATTTCAACCTGCTCTGCTGCTGATCGGGGGTCTCCTCACCAGGGAAGATCTCTGGTCCTCAGCCAGGAGACACTGGGGTGGTGTATAAGCCCAAGGCGCACTCATTCCCTGGGTCTTCCTGTTACATGACTAACACGTGCAGATCTGAACACCCTGTCCCTCCCCAGTTCTACTGGGAAGCCAGCACCTGTCTCTGCTCCCAGTCACGGACGGGAACACCCTTTCCTCAGCCCCCTCCCTGCACAGTACGCCCTGGTGCACGGCGCCTCTCCAGCTCCTCACATCAAAAGGCCACATCTCAGTCCGTGCCTCTGGGCAGCCTGGGGGATTCGATTAGCCACTGAAACACGGTGGGGGTGGGGGTGTCTGTCGATGGGCCCCAGCAGAGGAAACAACCAACAGAGCGAAAAGGCAACCTACAGGGTGGAGAAAATATTGCAGGCTGCAGAGCTGATACGGGGTGAACTTCCAAAACATGTAAGGAACTCTGTAATTCCATAGCAAAACAAGCCAAAACCAACTACTAAAAACCCTATTAAAAGTGGGCTGAACACTTGGAATAGACATTTCTGCAAAGAAAACACACAAATGGCTAACAGGTATATGAAAAACTACTTAACGTTGTTAATCCCCAGGGAAATGCAAATCAAAATCACAACGAGGTAACACCTCACACACGTCGGGATGGCTGTTATCAAAAACGTCAAGGTGCCCTGGCTGGTATGGCACAGGGGGTTCGAGTGTCCCACACACCGAAGTCTCAGGTTAGATTCCTGGTCAGGGCGCACGCCAGGGTTGCTGGTTCAGTCCCTGGCCGGGACGTGTACGAGAGGCAACTGATTAATGTTTCCCTCTCACGCTGAGGTTTTTCTCCCTCGTTCTCCTTTACCTCCCCTCTCTCTAAAATCAGTAAGCATGGCCTCAGGTAAGAATTATTTTTTTAAAAGGCAGACAACAAATGTTGGCAAGGGTGTGGAGAAACTGGCACCCTTGCACAGGGTTGGTGGGAATGCAGACCGGTGCAGTCGCTACGGAAAAGTGTGGAGGTACCTCCAAAAATTCACAAATAAAACTACCATAAAATCCAGCAACCCCACATCTGGGTATTTATCCAAAAGAATCCAAATTGGGATCTCAAAGACATATCTGCACTCCCATCTTCATTACAGAGCTGTTCACAGTAGCCCAGACGTGGAAACAACCCAACTGTCCATCAACAATAAGCACTGTGTGGTCTGCCCATGCAGCGGGGTATTAGTCCTGAAAGAGCAGAGATTTCTGCAGTGTTGACAGCATGGACAGACCCAGAGGACATGATGCCAGTGAAATGAGCCAGTCACAGAAGGACAACTACGCGTTGATTCCACTTCCAAGGTGTCATCAAAGTCATAGGCTCAAAGAGTAGCATGGGGGGTGCCCAGGGCTGGGGGCGGGAGTCCATCATCCATGGGCACGAGGTTTCAGTCGGCGTACTGGGCTGCGCTCCTCCACGTGCAAGGAGGTGGCCCGCAGGCTCAACATTTCACAACAACAGAGGTAACCCCTGCACACCTAGAGTATAAAAAGAAGGAGCATTTGTGCCACCTTTAAGGCTTATGCATTGGAAGTAGATCATTCATTCCGTCAACAAACACGGCGGGAGGGTGACCTCACACGGGAGGCAGCAATCAGGTGGGCTTCCCTGGTTAGCGCAATGATGCTGCCACCCGGAGAAACAAGGTTTTTAGACTGGCTGAGGTTCACCTCTCCGCTCTGCCTCTTCTCTTTACAAAGGTTTCTTTATTGTTAGAGAGAGGGGCGGAGAGAAAGAGAGGGAGAGGATCATCGGTCGGTTAGTTGCCTCTTGCATGCGCCCAGCTGGAAACCTAGCCAGCAACCCAGGCAGGTGCCCTGACGGGGAATCGAACTGGTGACCTTTCAGTGTGCAGGATGATTCCGGCCCGCTGAGCCACAACGGTCAGAGTACAGCTCTGCCGCGTAGGAGTGGGGTACCTTCCCTACTTTCTCAGCTTCGGCTTCCCCTTCCCTGGAGTGGAAATGAAAACGCTTCCTCGGGCCACTGACTGAGCTTCCACATGGAGCATGCCTGGCACTCACATTCAGGGAATGCCAGTCCGTTCCCCCTTTACAGCCGGCAACAGCATGGGAGTGACCTTAATAGTACAAGTAAGCAAGTAGTAATAATGATGGTATTAACATTTGGTCCTATTTTTTTGACCAAGTCCCCCAGGCTCCTTCTGTAGCATCTACAAGGGGTGGGGGGCCGCTGAAATGTCCCTTCGCATTGTCTCAGGAGAACCCCACTGTCCCCAACCGGCTTCAGCAGGTGCCACAGACACCAACGTTCCAGAAGCCACCGCACCAGAAAACCCCACCCAGGCTCCGAGGCTGACAAAAGGCATGCATGCCTCAAAATCTAAAAATAAAGCAGCCCATCTGACTGGTCCAGGGCGAGACAGGGGAGTCTGACGGAGCCAAACGTGGGCTGTGACAGTGTGACTATTTTGTCTTTGTTGTCAAAATGCCATCTGGAGCTACGCAATCCCAGGGACCAGTTGTCCTGGATCGCGTGGTCACTCCCCACGGCGGGGTGCAGAAATGCCGGCCACCTGCCGGGTCCCTCAGCCCCGACACAGCAAGCTGTGCTGACAAAGGTGATGCCTTGGTATTATTTGCACGGGAAATAAAAAATCCTCAAGTGCAAAGACAGTATCCCCCCTATCCCTTGTGTCAGCTACCTGAAACTTCTTGAAAATATTTTAGTGTAGAGTCAAACCTTTAGCTTTCTTAGGAGCATTCAGAAGGCATGTTGAGCTTTTTCTTTCCTTACAGTTATGGCACAGGCTCCTTGTAGAAAATATTTCCCTACGTAGGAAGTGTAGACACGTCCTGAGAAGACAGTGAATATCATTCATAAACCCACCGCCTGGCAAGATAGCTGGTATGATTCCCAGCAGTCATTTTTCCAGTTCATGTTCGCAACATGCCTTTTCACTTAAATCTTGAACACGGAAAAATCACCGACCCACATGACTTTGAACGATGAATTGCATTTCATCCTGTCATGTCCCTTGTTACTTAAACATTTTATTAAGATTGGACGCGGAAGAGCTATCATACATGGTCCCATCATAAAGCATGCTGCAGGAGCACTTCTGATCACGCAACTGCTGGGCCACTGGCACGGGGACGGGGGACGGGTGTCTGACCCACACTGACCCGAAACCTTATCCATGAGCTGCAGGCAGCAATGAACCATTTGCCTGTGAGGGATTTTGACCAGCACCTCAGATAGCCGTGGGCAAGTTCCAAAGCAGGTGAGATAAAGATCAGCCTTCCAGTCCCCCCTCTTGTCCTCTTGCCGGGAGCCAGCAGGCAGGTCAAAGGACACAGTTCTCTGTGACTGGGGTCGCTCCGTCTCCTCTGGTTTTAGGAGCAGGGGCTGTAATGTTGGAGGCCCCGGCAAGGGCGGAAGTGGGCAATGGGATCAGAGTGAGTTCAAACACCGCAAAGCTTGATGTGGTTCCCGACATTCCGCTGCTTTTTTTGAGCAAGTGCCCTATGGTTGCTTTGGTTCACTTCCAGGGTTCCAAACCATGGATTCTGGCAGCTCTGGCCAGTTTTCTCAGAATTGCAGTTTTTACTCTGCCCCGTGCACACCCGCCCCACTGACGTTTGTTCTGACGTTTGTTCTGACGTTTGTTCTGATGTGGCTCTGGGGACACGTGACCTGGGGGGTATGCTTCCTTGGAATTATCCAGCGCTGCGTGCCCAACAGGTCCCTAGGAGTCTGGTGCCAGGGACAGGCAGCTGGCACCCTGTTCCGTGTGCAGCAACTCTGGAACATGCTGCCGAAATAAAGTTAAACACAGTTCCTCCCTGGGGGGTTTCTCAGGGTCCGTCATACGCCACCCAGAGACACTACATGTCTTCAAGGGAAGGACGCAGGACAAAGATGAGAACAGCAGGTAGCCTGTGGCCAGGAACAGTCCCAGGCACGTCTACTTCTCTCACGTGATTCACACCAGCAGATAACATCCCTCCCTCTCTACAGGCAGGGAAACTGAGGCATGGGAAGCTGAACGAATGATCCCAGCCAGTAGCTGCCGGAGCTGGTCGAGACCAGCGCAGCGTCCAGCCTGCACCCAGGCCAGCACCTGGATTTCTACCACCTGAGGCATCATGCGGCCACAGACACCTGGGCTCACAGAGAATTCGGGGAAATTCACGTGTCTCGGAGCACGTTCTGGAAAATGCTGAGCTAACGCACAGCAGTAAATGAGAGGCCCGTTCGCGCTACGCTTTTGCTACCGTAAATCGTGCCGTAGACCCTCCATTACGTTAAATATCGACTGAAGGCGGGACAGGGAGGTCTGCAGCCTATCGATTTGCAGTACATAAAAGCTTCTGAATGTCAGTGTCTCCTCTGGGGCAGGCATTTCAGGCGACCTTAGCAACAACAGCAACAACAAAAAAAACCCCAGAAGATTCTACCCTGAGGCAGGGTTTAATGATACAATTTTCACTTATGAAATTATAGAAGAACTACATGAACGGACTCCATCTTCAAGATTCGTATTCTTCCATTTTTTTGCACAGTTATTTTTCCCAACAAAGAAAGTAATTCGTTCTCAGCATTGACAAAAAAAAAAAAAAAAACAAAACAAAACCATGAAAAGGAATGAGATACAAACACCTAGTTCCTTCCGCTCAGAAGCCATTTCTGTCGGCATAGCTCTTTCCAGCATTTCACGTATCTGATTTTCTCTTCACCCTTGGAATTTGGCCGTAAATGTAGTTTTTTAAAAAATGTTATTGTTGTTGTATTACATCCATCCCCTTTTTGCTCCCCTCTGTCCCCCTCCCCACCCACCCATTCCCCCCAAAGTCAATCCCACCTGCTGTCCATGTCCATGGTTCCTTCATACTAGGTTCTTGTCAGAGCTGCTCCCCTTCCTTGCCTCTGCCTCCCCCCTCCCCCCAACCCCCTTCCCCCTGACCACTGAAGGCCTATTCACTGGAGCCAAGGGACTGAGGCAGGTGCGAGCCCTTCCTGCCGCTGGTCCGTCATTCCTGTCACGCGGAGCGAAGGATGGGGACAATGCCTGCCGTGTAGCTGTTCCGACCAGTAGGGACGCCTGCGTGTTCACTGGGGACCGGCCATGTGCCATCTCCGTGCAAGGGGCTCAGTGTGCCCAGCCTCACCTAACCCTTCCCATGAAGCCCACGGAATGACAGGCAGCTGCCGGACGCAGGAAATGAGGCTCGGAAGTAACTGGCCCCGAGCTTCCTCCGCGCCAAGGGCCTGAGCTAGAGCTGAAAACACCACTCAGTGCGGAGCCCGGTCCGCCCTGGTACCAGCCGGCCTCTCACGGCTCCACCGCCAGAGAGGAAAACACCCAGACAAGCATTTGAAGCCAACGGAATGCACATTTCTAAATATATCTTCGAAGGGGACTTCTGAGTGCAGCTGAATTTCCACCATCCGCAGGATCCCCCCGGGGGGGCTCCAAGCTGACAAAACGTTAGAGCCTTAAACTACTCATCAACTGCTTCTACCTCAGAAAAACCTAGTCCAAGGAAATGATCAGAAAGGCAGAGACAGTGATATGCACGAGGATGTTTATCACAGCATTTATAACAGCAAATAAGATGGACATGCCACCCAGAGCCAGCAAGAGGAACTAAGGAAAACAGATCATGTTCATTTCATGTAATTTTGAAATCACTAAAACTTGGATGGCAAAATTGTTATCAGGACATGGAAAATAGACATCAATCGTCATGGAAAGTGGAAAAGCCGAATGTACAATTATACTGCACAATAAATACATTTAAAAATGACGTATGCATCCCTGGCCAGGCAGCTCAGTAGGGTGGGGCACTGTCCCAGTAGCCCAGGGTGGCCAATTCAAACCCCCATCAGGGCACACACGAGAGGCAACCAATGAATGCATGACTGAGTGAAACAAGAAACTACCATTTCTCTTTCTCTCTCTCTCTCAAACCAATAAATTAAAACATCTACAAAAAATGCTTTTTCAGAGAAAAAATGTCCTTCCAGGAAATGAAGTAAAATGTAACATAGATTTCCTCTCAACGTTAGAACCATAGCAGTGATTTTCTTTTCCCCTTGAGAGTTTTGGACTTTTCCCATTTTTTAAAATCATAAAACATATTACTGTTATGATATAAAAAGAAGTTCTGATGGTGTGGCACAGTGGATAAGGCGCCGGCTTGCAAACCCAAAGGTTGCCAGTTCGATTCCCAGCCAGGGCACATAACCAGGTCTCCAGCCAGGGCACATAACCAGGTCTCCAGCCAGGTCTCCAGCCAGGTCTGTAGCTGGAGGCAGGCGAAAGGCAACCATACACTGATGTCTCTCTCCCTCTCTTCTCCCTCGTTGCCCTTCTCTCTAAAAATAATGAATAAAATCTTTTAAAAAAATTTTTTAAACAAAGATCTCAACCAATCAAATGCAAAGGATCCCAGGGAAGGAAAAGTACACGTCCCCATTCGTTCAAATCGTCGGGGCTGTCACTGCATTCCCAGCAGATGCTGGGTGCTGGGTGCTGGGGACAGAGGGGTGGAGTGACAGACGGAAATCCTTGCCTTACTGTAGCGTAGTTTCAGTGAAGGTACAAGCAACAATTGAGACAAATAAGTGAGCCATGCCGTAGCTAGATAGTGACAGGGGTGCGGTGAATGCTGAGAGGGACAGAGTTGACAGGGGAAGGGTCACTAAGAATATAATTTTTTTTAAAGATTTTATTATTTCCAGAGAGAGAGGAAGGGAGAGAGGCAGAGAGGGAGAGAAACATCCATGTATGGTTGCCTTTCACCTGCCTCCAGCTACGGACCTGGCTGGAGACCTGGCTTGCAACCTGGTTATGTGCCCTGACCGGGAATCGAACCAGTGACCTTTGGGTTTGCAGGCCGGCGCCTTATCCACTGTGCCACCAGCCAGGGCAAAGAATATAACTTGGTTGCAGGGGGGGCTGAGGCCAGGTGGCATCCTGACTAGGGAAGCTGACAAGTGGAAGGTGGCTCCCCAAATCCCCAGCACTCCCCCTGAACCTGACTCCAAGAGGTGTTCCAGGTGACATTTACACCGGAGTGGACAAAGCCCCCAGGAGCTGCCAGCGGGGACCAGAGCTCAGACAGACTCTGACCCGGGGCCGGACCCCCAGAACTGCGGACCCACCCCTTCCCACACGCCACCGCCTGGGGCTCACCCACGCGGCTGCGCTCGGACTCCACTCTGCTGCGGCCTGGCTCTGTCAGTAGCAGTGGTGTTCGCCTCCTTTCCCGGCAGGTTTTCTTTCTTGGAGGCAGGTTCTGCTTGTTCTCATGTCATTGTGAACTGGCGTGAGGCCGACCACACTGAGTTAGAAACGTGTTCTTTTAACAGTGTTACTACGTGGACGGCATTGGGGGCAGAGCGTGGAGTGCCCCAATTGCTGAGGACACACAGAGAAGCCGTGACGAGGTCCCCACTCAGTGGAGGTGACCGTCCAGCATGGAGCTCAGAATCGCTGGCATCCCCAGCCTGGAGCAGCAGCCCATCCTGAGAAGTCGCTGTGGACGCTGAGGCCGGGGTGGGGAGCACCCCTTTCCTCCTGCTCCTTTCCCTTCTTCCCCCGTGACTTAGCCCCCACCCCCAATAATTAGGAGAACAATCACTGTCCTGGAAAATTTCACAATGAAGGTGTAGATTTCCCCTTGAGCCAGGCCTAGTCACAAAAAGGTCCATGTGCCCTATGACATGAGACCTGCCCCCCATAATTCTGGCCACGGTACCCAAGGCAAATGCTTCCACGGGCAGAGTTTATCACCATTACCCTCTAGCAACCTGAGGTCCCCATGTACACAGTGCCCCAGCTTGAAATCCACCATCCTCCAGCACGTTTTCCACAGCACTCGCTGAGAAGCTGCAAAACGCGGGTGCTGTCAGTATAGGCCAGCCCTGTGAACATGCACTTGCTAGTCAATAAGAAACAATGCAGAGAAAAATGCCTGTTAGCAATACAGAGCCACAAGTTGTGCCGCAGAAGACATTAAAAATGTCCCCATGTGCCCTGGCTGGTGTGGCTCAGTGCTGTAAGTGCCGGCCTGTGAACCAAAGGGTCACCCGTTTGATTCCCAGTCAGAGCACATGCCTGGGTTGTAGGCCAGGTCACCGCCGGAGGCCGGTGAAAGGCAACCACACATGGAATGTTTCTCTTCCTCTCTTTCCCCCTCCCTTCCCCTCTCTCTAAAAATAAATAATTTTTTTTTTTTAATAGAAAAACTCTGGCTGGTGGCACAATGGATAAGGCACCCGTCTGTGAACCCAAAGGTCGCTGGTTCAATTCCCAGCCAGGGCACATAATCAGGTTGCAAGCCAGGTCTCCAGCCAGGTTCACAGCTGGAGGCAGGTGAAAGGCAACCATACATGGATGTCTCTCTCCCTCTCTGCCTCTCTCCCTTCCCCTCGCTCTGAAAATAATAATAAAAAGATGTCAAAATAGCAGAGCTGTTAGAGGATTTACAGGAAAAAAAAAATTTTGGTGGAAAACATGAGAAATTTCAGGGAGGTATAGAAAGTGAAGAAAAAAAAAAAAAACAACAACCCACAAATGATCTTAGAACAGAAGGATATAGTACCTTGAACTTTAAGCTTCGTTTATGTGAAAGAACAGACTGGGCGCATTGCAGAAGAAAGAGTCTGTGAACTTGAAGACAAGATTAATAGAAACATATCCAAACTGAACCAAAGTAAGACAATACATTTAACAGATAGAAAAATAGAGCCGGCAGATTCCCTAGTAACCTGTAGGATGTTCCCAAGCAGTCTGACATGCATGTCCCTGGAGCTTCGGAAGAGAGGAAGGCAGAACCTGAAACAGCATTGGTCAAGTCCAAAGTCTTGGCCTGAGCAACTGGAAGGATGGAAGTTTTCTTTGCTGGGGTGGGAAGAAGAGGAAGAGCAGGCTTGGGGATGCATCAGAAAAACAAGAGTTCCACTGAGGGACACAGAGAGTGAACCTCCCGTCAGACATCCATGTGAAAACTCGGGGGTCACCCATGAAAAACTGAGTTGGTGGGGTTCAGGCGGCGCCCGTGAAAAAATGAGGCAGTTGTCAGCCTGTCATATAATTACTGGTATTTCAAATGGCTATTCCTTTCAACCAACATCCTACGTGAAGACCTCTGCTCTTGAGGCCCGGGCCAGAAGTCTTGATCAAAACCTAACACAATGTTCCCTTTGCTCACAAGCAGGTTCAGCGCGTCTGAAGGGCGCAGAGGGTGCCTCTCCCAGGGTGGGGCAGGTCAGAGAAACCAAACGGCCACCCTGTCCGCAGGGCCTGATCTTGTGTCTTGTGCGCTGGCTAAAAAAGAAAAGTGATCGTAAATTACAGGTTTGTCTCTCTGCCTCCCCATTTCACCACGTTAAAGGCACTGCTAACCAGGAAAGATTTATAAGGGAGAATGATCAGAAGCATTTGCTATTTCCTGGAAGAAGTAAAAATGCCAACGCAAATCACATTCCAATGCAAATCAAAGCTGCCAACTCCCTTCAACGGTCAACGCAGGCAAGACGTCCGCTGAAGTTCCCTCCGACTCTCCGGGACAGACGGACGGAGTAGTTGTATTTTGGAAAGGAGGGTTAAGGAGCTGCACTGCAACTTCTTAAACACGACACACAGGACCTTTTCAATTGTGTTTAAAACGTGCTTAAAAATAAGTACCTCTTAAACCAAACGTACATATGCACGGCCCCTAAGGGAACGGCAGGAAATCCTGCCGCACGATGGTCTTGTTGAGGCTGATAAGCTATTTTGCCCGCAAGGGGCACCTCATACAGACAACTGCGCCTCTGTGGGGGTATCTGTGCTCACACGTGTACATCCATGCGCAGTGACGGCAGTCACTGTCTCCGTGTGAGCAAACATGTCCAACCGGGAACCCGGGCACACGCCTCCGTCTCCGTAGGGTTTTTATAACGTGTTCCCAGCCCGCCAGTCTCCCCCACCCTCCGTTCTTCGGGCTGCAGCTACCACGATCCTTCCAGACCGAAAACGTCAGACACCTCATTTCCTGCCAGCAGGGTGGGCCTCTCCCGCGAGGACCAAGACCAGGGCATCCTGCAGCCCAGGCGGCCCTGCCCCACTGTCCCAGCAGAGCCCTGCGCTGGGTTTAAATCCTGGCCTTGCTCTTTATCTTGACACGTGCCACTCCGTAGGGAAAGATGAGGGGACAAGCAGGAGCAGAGGCTGGACCCTCCGTGCACATGTGCCTTGTTCACGCACCGTGCGCTCCATGAGCACCAGCCTGGCGGAAGCAGGGATGGAGGTCCAGCGAGACCCAGTCAGTGGGTCTGGGCACAGCCCTCAGTGAGCGGGCATCCACGCCAGCGAATGGACCCGCTTCCCGTGCTGGGAGAGGCAGCGCTCTCCGTCTGGAGTCAGCAAGGACCACAGGCCGACGGCCGGCTCTCCCACCTGGGTGTCCTTCCCGCGTTCGCGAATCGCTGATGCCCGCACGAGGGCCCACAGGAAGGGGAAGGTCAGTTTGCCCTTTCAGTCCCGCTTGCTCTCCGGTGAGCTGGCGGGAGAGAAGCCGAGCCCGGGTCAGGA
Organism: Noctilio leporinus; assembly: GCA_004026585.1. Lineage (NCBI taxonomy): Eukaryota > Metazoa > Chordata > Mammalia > Chiroptera > Noctilionidae > Noctilio > Noctilio leporinus. Next base: position 21,839 of record PVIW01003810.1, read on the forward strand.
AGTGAACTGAGCCGGCTGGGTTGCTTCGCCCCAAGTTTCCACCGCCCGGTGAGGCCGAAGTACACCTCTCGTGGCATTCCGAAATAGGAGTGGTGGCGTTTCCGAGACCCCCACCCCATTAAACACTCTTGTGTGTGCAATTAAAACTGGCATTGCACAACATAGAGACAAATGGTAAAATCCTTGCTAACGGCTGAACTTTTAAATGTTGTTTACGGCTAAGCGGCAAATAAAAAACACCAGGACACACCATGAACCAGGCAGAGATCACGAGAGAAAGAAAAAGGCTTTATAAAGTAACAGGTTAGTCCCTTTAATGGTATTTTTCCGGTTTTTGAACAAGGGACCCCACATTTTTATGGCGCACCGAGTTCCACAAATTACATAACCAGTCCTGAGCAGTAAGAATAAACATCAGATTTCTTAGTGTCATGGAGATGTGGGTATCAGTCTCGCCCCCAAACTTCATATGCTGGAATCCCTGATGGGATGGGACTTGGAAGCAGGGCCTCCGGGGCATCCCCAGCTTTGCCGGGGTCACTCGGGCAGCCCCTTGATGGATTAGGTCCCTGTAAGGGACAGAGACCGGCACGCCCTCTCTCTGGGCGTGAGGGAGAAGACAGCTAGCTGCCTGTGCACCAGCAGAACACTCCCAGCAGCAGCTGGACCCTGGACTTCCCACCTCCAGAACCGTCGGAAAGCAACGCCTGTGGCTGAAGCCCAGAGTCTGTAGTAATCAGAGCTGCCGGACTGACTGTGACACATGGCATGACGTTCCAGGCTCTTGAACGCCTGGCCCAGCGCCACTGCCCTGGCATCAGCTGCAGCTCCAAGGATGGGAAGAAAGAGCGCTGTCCGGCCCCTCTGGGGACCTGCCATTACCCTGGAGCTAACATGCCCATGGCAGAGGTGGGTACACGATGCCCACCACCCAGCCCAGCCTCCACACACCTGCGGCCAGTACCACAGACAGGTCCGTCATCAGACACCCGTTCACAAAGCGTCCAGTGAGCAAGCCACACACCAAAGACGTACAAAACACAGCCATTTCTTCCTGCACTGAGTACCACAGCTTTTTAAAAACTATTTTACTTATTTATTTTTAGAGAGAGGGGAAGGGAGGAGAAAGAGGGAGAGAAGCATCACTGCGCGGTTGCCTCTAGCACACCCCTCACGGGGGACCTGGCCCGCAACCCAGGCCCGTGCCCTGACTGGGAACCGAACCGGCAACGCTGTTGGTTCACGGGCCGGAGCTCAATCCCCTGAGCCGCACCAGCCAGGGCTCAATTAAGTACCGTAGTTTTTCATCGTCTTACATCACCTTACTTCCTACCCACAGAAGTCTTCACACGTCTTCTCCTTAAGCTGGAAAACATCAAGCTCCTTTGCAAAAGGTCCTACACGAAAGTAAAATCCATCCAAATAGAGAAAAGTCTTAAGTAACAGTGCAGGTAACACTTGGCTATGGCAAAAATGCTCCTGCAGGTGGGCTGCGAACCGCTCAGTTTTGGAAAAGACTGCGCTTCAATCACTGGAGGCAAGTGTGACAACGCACCACAATGTCGTCACTAGGTCAGCTTGGTTCCCCTTGGAACCCCACCATCCCCAGGGGTGAAACAAAGTCACCTCTCCATGTCATTGTGAAGAGCCAGAGTAGGTGTGTGTTAACTTCCCCTCCCCCAGACCGTATCTTTTAGGGACCAGGAAGGGGGCCTTTAACTTTCCTTTGTCTTTTCTGGTCAACGCTCCAAGACAGCAACTATAGGACAGACACTATGTAATGCAGGGGGACCCAGGCTGGAACTCCAGGGCCTCAGGCCTGTCCCGGTGGAGGCCTGAGTCTCAGGCAGCGACAGACACACATGAAGTACTCACATGAAGAACCACAGAACTGCCACCATGATAAACACAATGAGGGGGCACAGGTCATGTGATGGGAGTCCCTGGGGACTCAGCCTTGAAGAAGGAAAATGGGAGCACATCACGCCAAGTGGGAGAACATATGATAAGGCCCTGGGGCAGGACTGAGCATGCAACTCAAAGGAAACTGAAAGATGCCCACGTGGTGCAGGATCATAAAGAATAACAGGAATTATTAATATATAACAGGCATGGACACAGCCAGGAGCCAGGCACTGGGCGAAGGACTTTCGGGGGAGTCGCCTCACTTGCACGGGAAGGGAACTGCAACGAGGGGACAGAGGGGTGCTGGGCGGAGTCTAGACCACAGCCTCTAGGAGCTCCTACCGTCACTCCATCAGCAACGGGAGCCGCTCAGGAATGCTAAGCTTGGAGCTTGTCTGATCACATCTGTCACCTTAAGCTCGAATTCCGGAGGGTGGCTGGAGGATGGCTGAAGGGCAACAGAGGCAGTTTGGGGGCCGCACGGGTCCCCGGGAGGGGCCGTGTTGGATGGAGCTCACGGGGCGGTGGCTGGAAAGCCAGGGGCCCATCGATGTGCGAGGTGCCAAGGGGTAAAGTCAGCACAGCCAGGTGCCTGATAGGATCTGTGCTGGTGCAGGAGACAAAAGTGCCCAAGAAAACCCAAGATATTTTGACTTTTGCAACTGGCTGGACTATGGTCCTGGCCAGGAAACTGGGAAGGGCTGGAGGAACGCGAGCTGGACGGAGGTCATTTTGGACTGGAGGCATTCACTCTTCTGAGACAGCCAAGTGGAATCCTACGCACCCAGGGTCCCCGATTTAGAGCCCGCAGGAGAAACGTGGATTAAAGAAATAAATTATTGAGTCACTGTCATGGAGGAATGTGAACCAGTTATTAATGTCGCCTCTCCGCTCCACAGCCACGGCTCCGTGACCGCAGAGCAGGACCCTGTGGACGTGTCGGCCATCAGACTTCCAGTGGAAAGATTCAGAGCTGTGACCAGGCACTTCACAGCCGTGGGAACGAAATGAAGAAACCTCGCCTCCTTTGTGAGGAAGCGTGATTTAAAACAGCAATGAGCCCTGGCTGGTAGCGCAGTGGATAAGGCGCCGGCCTGAGAACCCAAAGGTCGCAGGTTCGATTCCCAGCCAGGGCACATAACCAGGTTGCAAACCAGGTCTCCAGTGAGGTCTGTGGCTGGAGGCAGGTGAAACACAACCATACATGGATGCCTCTCTCCCTCTCTGCCTCTCCCTCTTCCCCTCTTTCTAAAAATAATGAAATAAAATCTTAAAAAAAAATAAATAAAACAGCAATGAAACCCCACGTCCGGCTCCTATGTTGGCAAATATAAGAAAAGCAGTGCTACCAACAACCGGCCAGGACGTCAAGGGGTGCCCTGCCTGGCACCGCTGCGCACAGCTGCCTGCGGGCACCTGACACGGAGCCCAAAAGAAGAGGCTGCACGTGCGAGATACACGCTCAATGTCCAACGTCAAGGGAAGAACAGAGAATATCTTGCTACTTTTGAAACCGTATTACTTGGCGTCTATTGGGTTCAATAAAATGGGTTATCAAGGGCATCTGTCTCTGTTTACCTTTAGACTGTTGCTGGTAGGAAATTTTAAATTGCACGTGTGGCTGGTATGTGTAGATTTATTTCTACTTCTTTAGAGCGGCGCTGATGCAAAGCGCCGGGAGTGTCTGCAGGCTGGTCAGAGGGGGGACGGACACAAACGCCTAGGAAACCGCTTGCCTGGCTCACATGATCAGTTTACACATGCGCTTCCTCTGTGAGCCGCCCCTCTTCAGGGCTGAGTTCCAGGGAGACCCTTCCACGTGCGTCAGAAGGTCGCACCAAATCCACAGGGGCACCACTCACAGGAGTCCAAGGCCCCAAAGAGCACCAATGTCCCCTAGCCGAAGAAAGGGTATGGATGGGGAGGGGGACAGTCGCGTAACAAACATTATACAGCAATGAAAACGAACGGGTCTTGAGCCAAAACAGAAAATGAGGGACTAGGTAACAGGCGGTGCAACTTCTCTCCATTTCAAAAGCTGGGAGGTGTCTGCGCCTGCCTGCCCAGGGTCCGCCTGCCCTGGATTCTCCCGTCTTCTGTGGATTCTCCCGTGTTCCCTGAGGAGACTGTTTAAGTGCCCTCAGTCCAGGTGCCTCCAGAGCTTTCCCAGGCCATGTGGTGGACGCCGCCCCACACACAAGTCACCACCGGTCCGAGCATGGAAACCCAGGTACAACAGGAGTGAGGGTGCCCAGAGCTCTGGAAAAGCGGGCGCAAGGTCGGGAGAGGACCCTGCAGCACGGAGACCTCAGCCACTCTGTGAGTCACAGGTGAGGCAGACACCCAGGTTCACGATACTGGCTTCTGGTGAAGCAGGCCCAGCGCAGTGATGTCATTAGGGAAGGAGGACTTCCAGTGGAAAGGGCTTCTGTGCACATTTATCTAGACCAAGAAGACGCTCTCACGTTATAGGCTGTACGTGAAGCTACTGGGCCCAGTAATAGTAAAGAAGTAATGCTGGTTTTTAACTATCTCTTTCACTCACGATGCTCTCCAGCGAGAATGCCCAGAGCTGGTTATCAGGTTGTTAAAGTGACACCCCCCCCATGTGGACGCTGGTCACAAACTGATAGAACATGGGCGGACAGCCCCTTGGACACGATTCAACAACGTTATGTCTACAGTCCTAAAAACTCCCCATTCCCTTTGCTCTAACCATCTCCTTGCACTTCATTTTCAGGAATTCATTGAAAGGAGAAACTCTTTGCATGTAAAATTTCAAAGCAACTCTTTATAAACGTGGAAAACTGAAAACCTGCATTTCTAACAATAAGAAAATATGTAAACTATCACAGTTCCTTTTGCTGGAACACTGAAACCCATTAAAATGTTCATTTTGAAGCCACTGTGGCAACGTAACTACTCCAAATACGATGCCAGGAGAAAAAGAAAAAGCAGGAGCCACGTTACTGGTAGTAGGCGCACGGTCATACAAAAATGTTTAGACATGGGGAATGACAAATGGGGAAACGCAACTCAAAGACAATGCTGACTTGAACTGAGATGGTCAATGCTTTTATTTCCGTTCCCAAGTCTTGTAGTACGTCATGGTGGCTCCACAATGTTTTTGGAAGCTGGTTTCCCGGAGGAGCCTGTCAACTATCAAGTGTCAGAATGTATTCTTAGTACGTTCCCACCTGTGCTTGTGTCCAGGGGCTTCTGCGGGTGTCCTGTCTGCCACGCGAGTCTCCTCCCGCATGCTTGTACACACCTGTGAGAGAGGACTGTCCCGCAGGCCTCCACATGCAGCACAGGGCCACCATCAGGTCCCAAGTGGAGGCACCGAACAGACCCGGTGTGAGTCCTGGCTGGCCCATCTAGACCGCGGGACCCTCCGTTACCTCTCCAGGGAAATGCAGATTCTGAGACTTCCTGGCTGAGTGATGAAAATGACCCTCACTTAGGGCAGAAAAGCTGTCCTTATGATATAAGTGACTCTTGCTGTTCCTATCATCTGGACGCAGGTACAACTTTGGCCATCAGAATATCGATGGGAAATTTTCAGCTCCGGTTTTGCATGAAATTACTTACAAAGAAAACTTGTTCTGGTCGGGGAGGTGTTTGCATCTTCAGCCGCCTGACAGCTCCACTTTGGGAGAGCCATGTCACCCCCCAGCTTAAGATCCTTCAATGACCCCAGAATGCCCATAGGGCCAAGTCCAAATTCATGGGCAGCTGGGCACTCCGGGTTCATCCCCGGTGCCTTCCAGCCTCACACACCACGCTGGGAGTGCTGAGCCCCCTGCAATCTCCCCCAATGAGTCATTATTACTCTTTCCTGTCTGCCTTTGCACTTTCTGTTCCCTTTCTCTGAAACACCCTTCCCACTCTACCAACTCCTCCTTCCCTGGTAACTCCTCTCATCTCTACAAGACTCGAGTCTAAGCAGAATTCTTCCACCCTTCCCCCTTGCTCCAGGGCTAGGGACACACTTCTAGAACAGCACAGCCCCCACGAGCTCCCTGCCTTGTGCTGGCTCTTTCTTTGCTGGGGGACTTCCCGGGGTATCAGAACTTTGCTCTCATCCTCACCATATCCCTGGCGCCCAGCACAGGGGTGGAGGTGGGGAAAAGGATCAGCAAGCGCCTATGAAATAAATAAACTGACTGGTGGCGTGTAAATGTGTGTGACTTGCACACAGAAATCATGAAGAACTATGCTGGCAAAACCAAGTAAGTTAATGTGTCACTGGGCTGGCAGCTGGCACCAGGAGGACAGCGCTAACCTTGTATTTCAATGAGCCCTGAAACAGGCACTTGACCTTGGGCCCCAACCCCCTCTGGAATGAGGAACAGCGGCAGGAAAATCAAAAGGCTGCTGATACCAGTTGTAAGTAACTCTTTTGACAATAAATATCTTCAATCTCATTCTCTAGGATGGTGGACAGAGACGGTTTCAGTCTAAGGGAGGGGAAGTTCCTCCCTTAGGAGGGATATGCCAAGGAGGTGACCGAAAGCAGCACCCATGGCCAGAACCACGAAGCTCTTAACTTGGATGTGGGGTGCAGGTTTGTGCCTTCATCGGAGAAGGGAGTCCAATTCTGTTACGGGCTAAGGGGTGCCCCTAAACTTCCCGTGTTGAAACTCTCACCCCCAGCAGGTCTTAAAGAAGGTAAGTGAGGTCACAAAGTGAGCCCAAATCTGATAGGGCGGGTCCTTATTGGAAGACAGCAGACCCCAGAGATCTCTATCTCGTCAAGCATGGCGTGGAAAGGCTACGGGAGGACCCAACAAGAAGGTGGCTGCCTGCAAGCCAGGAAGACAGTTCTCACCAGAAATCAACCACGGCGGCACCTCGATCTTGGGCGCCCAGCCTTCAGAACAGTGCAGGATTAAACTGTCGTTCAATCCACTCCAGGCGACAAATCCCATTGTTTCAACGGGCGTGGTATCATGTGTTAGCAGCCTGAGTCGACCAACGCAGATCCTTTTCCAACTTGCTGAGGACAGAAAGCTTCCAGCCCAAGTCACCCTCCCCTTCTGTCAGTGAGCGTGTCATCCTCTCCAAGGTCTGAGCCTCTCTGATGGCCATCACACAGGGCAGAAGTGCTCCCAAGAGCGGGCCCCTGGCACAGCAGACTTGAAGTGTCGATATCCGTGACAAGACCACGGACTTCTGTGACAAGTTCAGGGTCACCATGAACTTAGCTGAAGAACAGTTCACCTACATGGTCTCCAAATGCTTCCCTGGACACACAAGAGCCCCCACTACCTCCCTGCCCACTTCTCCCCTGCCGTCAACTCCTGGATCCCCACCTGCCTGTGCACCACACAAAAGAGCCAGGAAGGGCTTGGGCCTCATGGGGTCCCCAAGCCCCTGCCTGGCCCGACCCGCTGCTCCAATCACCACAGATGACTATTGACTACTAAGGGCCACTCGACTAGAAACTCCTTCAAGAAAGAACCACATGGGCCGGACTCACTTTCCTTGACAGTAGGACGACAGTGTCCTTTTGTCTGGACAAGCATGTGACCACTGCCCACAGCCCTGGAGGTGCTGGACACAGTCACCTGGGCACACAAGCCTATGCCAGGGGTGGCGACCAGGGGCGCAGCCCCCAGAGCAGAGGTCCAGCCTCACAACCAGCTGGGCCGCTTTGGAGCTGCGAGTGCGGAGGTCCATTCTTCAACTGTGAAAAGGGGAAAGAAAAGTACGCAGCTCCCAAAGTGGCCCAAGGTCCGGGAGGCCAGAGGGCACAGACAGCCTCCGCACAGGGCCCTGCATTCAGTATGAGCTAAGGACCCCCAGCTCCCACGGGGGGCGCGGTGGAGACCCCCGCAGCAGGAAACGTGGCTTCTCCACGTCACGTGGTTACCAGTGGCGAAGCTTCCAACAAGCCCACACGGGAGCCGTGGCGTCAGAGCCCTCCTAGGAGACGAAACACCGGTTTCAGAGAGGTTAAGTCAGCGGCCCACGGACACAGAGCCAGCAACCTGGGGCTCTGCTAGTGCAAACACCGAGCTCCAGCGCCCTGGCCCGCGGGACCCGGCCCGCAGCTTAGGGGCGGCGCGCCCCACGTCTCCGCCAGCGGGACTCCTGGGTCGGAGCCACGGAGTTGAACCTCGAAAAGTTTCCTTCGCAGGTCCCGGGCGGTGAGGCCGGAGGCAGGGAAGCTGCCTGCATGAGGGCCCGCGCCCAGGCCGCCTCCTTCGGCCTCGGGGTCTGGGAGACCCGGCTTCGCCCGCACGCGGCGCCCGGCGGCGCGGGACTCGCCTCCGCAGGCCACTCCCGCCTTCCGCTCCGGGGCGCAGGCTCCGGGCTCCCCTCTCTGAACCTGCCACCGCTTCGGGGCCCGGGAAGCAGGCGCTGCCCGGGTGGAAGCCCCGCGCCCAGGGGCCGGGCGCAGGGGAGGGAAACCGGGGGCCCGGCGGAGGCCCGAGCGCGGCGCGGTGGCGGCGCCCCCCGCCCGCTTACCTTCCTCGTTCTCGTCAAACACAGCGGGCTTGTGGGAGTGGCTCCCGCCCATATTCGGCCGCGGCGGCTGCCGCTGCCGCCGCTACATGCCGGGCCGCGGGGCCGCGGGGTGCTCCGTGCGCCGGGCGGGGCGCGGGGGGCGGCGGCGCCGCGGGCGGGCGCACCGAGAGGGGCGCGGGACTCGGACGCGGGCGAGCGCCCAGCCCAGGCTGCAGCCGCGCGCCGAGCCGCAGGGGGCAGAGCGCCGCGCAGGGGCGGGACCGCGGTGGCCGCGCCCCCTCCCCGGCGCCCCGCGGCTGGGTCCTCCGGTCGGTCCGCCCCGCCCGGGAGCCCGTGGGCGCTGTCCCCGCGCCGGGCGGCAGAGCACCGTCTCAGCAGCTGCGGCGAACAGGACGCTGGACGCGGGAGGAGGGAGGCGGCACCGGCGGAGGAGGGGGAAGGCGGGGACGGGCGGGGGCTGCTCGGAGGCGACGCGGCGCGCGAGCTCAGCTCGGGGGCTGCCCGAACGAGAAGGCGTGGCGGCACTTGGGCGAGCTCAATCCGGGGGAGCGGCCTGGAGGAGTGGGCACGGACCGCTGCCTCCCCGCCACGCCCACCGGAGCCGCGTGTAGGGTCGGCGCCGGGGACTTGCGAGTCCCAGGCAGCGAGTGGTTTGTAAGCACCTACTGTGCGCCACGTGCCCCCACACACTCCCTTCTCGCCCCCTGTAGGGCCTTATAAACACCATCCCCACGGTCGGGAAAATCACTGCTCCCCATTTCGGAGCCGGGCAGACAGGTTCAGAGGTAAGGGAGCGCTGCGGTCAGCAGTCAGCCTGTCCTGGCTGCCAGCGGACCCCACGACGCCCCTTTGGGCCTTGTTTGCGCATTTGGGCTGTGGCCAGTTCTCCGATGCTGTTCCTCTGAACGCTTCTCTTAAGTGTTTAATGACTTAACATAGGGTCTAGACCTTTCAGAGTCCGAGGTAGCCTCTTCCTTGCACAGGGGGAGACTGAGGTCCCAAAGGCACGTGGTCTGCCCCAGACCGTTCTCGTCTGGCGCGGCCGGCTGGGCGCGGGCCTCGGGGTTCTGCCGGGCGGCCTCCGAGTCCGATTGAGCGACGGTTCGCCTCTGGCTCGGTGGGCCCCTGGCGGCAGGAGGTGGGGAGGCCGGACAGCGGGACGAGGACGCGCCAGGGACGGGAGTACTAAAGCCTGGGGTGCGGTGGTGCGCCCCGAAGCTCGTGGGGCCGGAGGGACAAGCACGGACCGTCAGAAGGCGCTCCCCGGGGGACGCGCAGGGTACAGCGGAGCAGCGGAGCAGCGGAGCAGCGGAGCAGCGGAGCAGCGGCGCCCGGCCCCCCGGCCGCCCGCATCTCCGGCCACAGCCTGCCATCTGCTGGGCGCCTGACGCCACTGCCTGTGCTTCGGAAGAACGCTGTCCTTGGGAGTCTCCATCTCATCCCATCTCCATCTCTTCCTCCCTCTGTCTCCGCTCTTCTCTGGCGGGAACAGGGGTGGGGGTGGGAGTCTGTCTAACACAACAAAAACGCCGGACACCTGAAAACTTGGAGACAGCGCCTCCAGCGCAACCAGCTAAAGTTTCAGGATTGGCCCCAACTGCGGGGCCTGAGGGCAGACAAACCCCCGTTTACCACCCTGGTCCTACCACTTCCTGTCTGTCCTGTCTGCCTTGGAGTTCTCATCTGTGAAATGGGAGGGTTAATATCAGCGCCCAGGGTTGCTGTGAGGATTGCATTCAATAATATTTATAAAAGCAGGTAACAGAACAGTGCCAGGCATGTAACAAAGAATCAAATATGTCTTGCCTTTCATTCCATCATCAGGCATGGGTGGGGCGGCTGGTCTATCCCAGGCAACGTACTGGTCCAAGATAAAGGACACTCCCCACACCTCAAGAGGCAGGGGCAGCAATGGTTCTGGGCCCTGTTCTGCCCAGGTTTTACCCCACTTTGCTGCACTTTAACAGGCTGATGTGTGACTGAACCTCTGTGGCCTCAGTTTCTCCATCTGTAAAGTGGGGATAATAGTATTTCACTCCCTATGGTTGTTACAAGGAATAGATGAATCGATGCTGCTGCCTGAGACTCAATAAGCACAATAGACATGTGGGTTGTTACCCTCAGTAACAGGTTATTCTGTAAATTGTACCGCTTGCTCACAGCTCTCTCCATGCCATTGCCTGTTCTCACTGGAGTGAGGGGTGTTTCCCCTTCCCCCGCAACACAATGTGAAGCTCAGCACAGTACTCAGTGTGGCCAGCAGTGGGAGGAAGTGACGGCGGGCCAGTCCCGAGCGAGTGACGGCCTTAATAGGTGTCACATGTCCCAGCTCTCTTGTGCTTTTTCCTTCCATCCTGAGGAGGTCTGGCCCTGGAGTAGCCTCCATCCCCAGAATGAGAGACCCAAGCAGCAGACTGAACCCACCTGGATCCTGAGCAGAGTTGCAGGCTCATGAGTAAGAAAAGCATGTGGTCTGGTAAGCCATGGGGACCCGGGAGGGGCTGTTTGTTTCCCAGCATTACCACAGAAGAGCTGGCTGATGCATATACTAAATAACCAGTCGCACACACAGAGACCACGCTGCATCTGTGCTGTGATGCAAGGAATCCCAGGCAGCAGTGGGAACACTGAAGGCACTTGTCTCCACCCTTGAGAGGCAGGAATGACACAGCATCTCCAGAGAAGAGTCATGAGCACATGCTCCTTTCCCTCCCTTCTTTGCTGGACAAGCATTTTCTGGACACTGACTGTGGGCCAGGTCCTGAGCTAGGTGCTGGGGGCAGACAGACCCAGTGGGAAATAAGACAGGGCCTGCTTTCATGGAGTTCAGAAGTCTGGTATGGTACAGGGACCAGTTCAAGAATGGGTCATACCTTCAGGTAACCCTCTCCCTGTTCCCTTCCCCATTTACAGATAACATTCCATCTCCCTGTTCCTTTCCCCATTTACAGATAACATTCCAAGCCCTGGTATCTCAAGGGCTCCTCTTGGATCACCCCTTTTAATCCTCAGGGCACACCTGCCAGGGGCGTGCTGCCATCCCCATGCTAAAGGAGACAAAGGCCGGGTGGTTGAGAAGTGGTGGACCTCAGATTTAAGCTCATATGTTATAACGCCACAGACACCAAATCCGAAAGAAAGGACGTAGGGAATAGTGGCTATTTCTGGAGTTGCGGAATTCAGATCATTTTTATGTTATTTGTAAGTGCTTTTGTATTCTATCACATTCTTTCAATAACCCAAAAAAAGGATAATAAATATTTGAATTTTGAAAAAATCTTGTGGATACTAAACTACACCCGATTTTGTCAGGCGTTTCAAAATTCATCATGACCATTACTGTTTGACCTGAAGGGTGTGCTATGATCACCCCTACTGAACAGGTGGAGAAAAAGGCTCAGAGGGTCAGATGGCCTGTCCGCCATGCCATGCAATTATATTAGTTTTCTATGACCGCTGGGCCAAGTTACTACACACTTCGTGGCTTGAATCAGCAGAAACATGTTCTCGTACTGTCATGGAGGCCAGGCCCGAAGTCGAGATGAGGGCAGGGTGGGCTCCATCTAGGGCCGCAGAGGGGAGCCAGTTCTAGGAATCTTCCAAGGCAGTGTTTGGCTCAGGGCTGCTATTTTTCCTCCCCCACCCCCCTTTTTTCCAATAAAAGCAAAAATCCTCTTTGGGCTTTTTTCCATTAGTGAAACCAAGTACTCATGGAGGAATTTCACAAAATCAAGAGGCAGCCATCGAACTTTCGAAAAGTGGGGGTCACTTGTATTTTGTAAGCAATCAATACATGTTTATAGCATGTGGACCTGATTTTAAAAGAAAAAAACAAAACTAGTTCAAGGTCAGGCTTAACTGCTTCTGGCAAAAGGCTTTCTCACCGAGCTTGAGTTTTGGCTGGGATGCTGGACTAGGAGGAGAACTAAGGGAAAGCAGAAACGCCACCTGCCCTGTGATAAAAGGTATCTGGAAGCTTTATGACTGTCTCTGTGTCTGCTCACCGGCAAAGCAACCATGGGCCCCACGGGTTATGGAAGAAATATGAGTGAAAACTACATGCATACTGAAGAATAACACAAGGAAAATAAAAGCTAAGTACAAGTATGGTTTTATCCCAAATGGAGGGTTCGGTTTCTAACTCTGGCTGTAGACAGCTCTATAAAATCACACCCAGAAAGGAACTTTCCAGGCACCATTGGGAAAGACAGAAACAGAGGCCACTCAATGGACATTTGTAGCCGAAAGAAGACAGGTGAGAACTTCATCCTTGTACAGATGCCTGGGTGAGGGGGACAGGTCACACTGTTAACGTGACCACGCTGACCTGAGCTGCCCTCCCTGTCAAGGATCATTTCCAACGAGAAAGGCCTCCAGGTAAGGGAAGGGAGGTGGGTGGACAGCAAGCTGACTCTGGTCCCCCTAGCAGACAGCTGAGTACGGAAGCCTCCAGAAACCCTGGTCAGGGCTGAAGGAACTGGTCACGTTCTGCTGACCCCATCTGGCTGACTTACTGTGCAGTAAGCACTTTCCCCTGCCTCCCACGCAAGGTTGAGTACCGTCTGGCCCCCTCGGGAGAACGAATGGCTGTGTGCTAGCTGAAGCCTGCTCCAGCTCACAGCCTAATAAGGGTATGGAGGGTCTTGGAACTGTGTGTAAAATGGAGACACAAAACAAAAGCCACTGGCTTCTCTGCACTGAGAGTATCTAATTTTCACGGAAGGCTGACTATGGGAAAGATCATGGAAGTCAACAGTCCAGATCAGTGGTTTTTAACCGGTACATCATAAGCATTTTTATAACATGCAATACCTGACTATTTAGTCGGGGGGCACTGACCTCTTTTCCCTTAGATTGTCAAATTAAAGGGGGGAAAATGGGGTAGAGCAGAAGGTGCCATCATGTGGGATCCAAGGACAGGAAGCCCAAGCCTGCAGGAGGCCAGTGGGCTACGGAAACTAACCCCAGTCCCATCTTGTTATTACAGAGCTGTTGTCCCAGTCAGAGTCTCCAGCCAGGTCCGTGGCTGTAGGCAGGTGAAAGGCAACCACACATGGATGTCTCTCTCCCTTTCTTCCTCCCTCCCTTCCCCTCTCTCTAAAAGTAATGAATAAAATCCTAAAAAAAAAAAAAAAAAGCCATTTTGGATGCTGAAAATAAAAATGACAATAGCCAACACAACAGTAGCCATCTGGTGTGAATGAATCAAAATTATACCTATTTTTTGTGTGTGCTGCAGAATTGTACTAATTAGCGTACATGTGCTGTGAGATGAAAAAGGTTGAAATCACTGGCCTAGGGGTTCTCCTACGGATCTGACAAGAGATCCAGCATATGCGTCTTCTGTGCCCAAGTATGGGCACAGAAATTAAAACCAGGGTTCTTTTTCTGACATAAATTGTTGTGAACAGATTCCTGGGGCTGCCAGCCCTGTCACGGGGTACACGACCAAGCCTTTGCCTTTGGAGTTATGAACTCCAGCAATGGTAACCTTTCATTTTCTGTAACAGGATCACACCCTGGGGGCTGAAGTCATTCCCCAGAGCAGGGCATCTTCTGCACTGAGCCATTCCTTCGAGTCCACAAGATCAGGCTTTGTTATCATTTCTGGTAAGCCTGTATATTTAACGCTTGATTCTGGTTCACTGGTCCTGAAGACCATTGGCCTGCACTCCAGTGCAGCATCGGACATGGTAAAAGCGGGGGAAACAGCTTTGTGATATATTAAGACAGGACAGTTTGCATATTCAGTTCTGTGACTGAAAATCATTGCGCTCAGATAAATTATTCCTAATGCTGAAAACAGTAGTCATTTCAAGAGCAATGCTTTTATTGAGTCCCTGTGTGTATATGGGTGTGTGCATGTGTGTGTGTGTTCTCACACCCTAAGGGTCCATCAGTTGCTACTAATGTGGTGTGTCTGCACTTCTTGGCGCTATGACATTCTCCAGAGGCTCTGCCGTAGTCTGAAAGCTGGTGGCCCAGCAGTCCCGAGCTCCTTGTTCCCATGCTGAAAACAGCTGGCATGGTAGCTCCAGGGCGTCCTCAGATGAAGTGTTTGTGGAGAATTCTCACTGTGGAATCAGCGGAAGGAGGGCTCAGTCACCACCAAAGCATCATCATTATATCCCACCTGGATTCATAGGGCCTCTTATGAGCTTTCAGGGGGTCGTCATGGGCACTCTGAAACTGTACTTGAACTTGTGTGTGCACATTTGAGGACTTTTATATGGAGAGTTAAAGCCTTTCCCAGTTCCTTAAGAGGCTTCATGAAAAGGACTAAGAACCACCAGTCTATAGAAGAGTCTATCAGGGAGAATAAATTCTTCTCTTCGAAATCAGAGCCATGTGCAGCAGGAGCGGTAATAATGATTTCCAACAGGACCCATGGTATTGAGGGGGGAAGCATGGGGCCTGGGAGGCTGGGGACGGGCCTTCAAAGTTCTCCTGCCGCCGGCTCCTTTTGTGATCTCTGCTAAGCTCCTTCCCTTTCTGGACCTCAGTTTCCCTTCCTGTAAACGCAAAGAATGAAGGAGCTGTGCTGAATGGTAAAGGCTGCTACTTGATCTCTGGTATTCATTCGTCCCTTCTTTTCTGAAAAGATGACACCCAGTTTTAGCAGAGCACATGGTTATGTGGCAAGAGACTACATTTCCCAGCACCCTTTGCAGGTAGGAATGGCCATGTGACTCAGTCCCAGCCAAAAGGATGTGAGAAGCGCTGTGCCTAGGGACTGCTCTCTCCCCCTTCCTGTAGGCTGCGGAGTTTACACGACCCTGTGGTCAGCGGTCGTGCTAGTGAGGACCACAGCCTAGGGAATTCCAGAAAACCAGGCAGAAGCAGCCCTGCATGGCCGCAAGCAGCAGCGTGCCCTGCTGGGCTGGGACCATCAAGGCAGAATAAAACACTCCTGTAGTTCAGCTACCGTATTCTGAACTGGAGGCTTTCTTTGGCTCAGCGGTTGAGCCCATTATTTAGCTCACACAGATTGGACGCATGCCACCCAATGCCATCCTCCTCCTCTGCGCCCGCCTCTGCATCGGAGCAGCACAGGTGCGGAACAGACCTCCAGCCCGTGAGAGAATGAATGAACCAATGAACAAGCACCTTAACCCCCGGGATCTGGAAGGGGTGGTTCAGATCGGCTGAGGATGAGATCCTGTCTAAATGCTCTCCCGATACTAAAATCCTGTCGCGTCGCTCTCAGAGCTGAGGGTCACTAGCATTGTCTCAGCCAAGTGCTTACCCAACGCAGGATGGGGAGGGACCCCTCTCTTCTGCCCCCTTTCAGTGATTCGTACAGTCACTCAAACATGTGCTTTTCATGTGCCAGGCACCGACGGGTATAGAAATGCACAAGCCCCATGCCACCCTCGCAAGCCAATGAAGAGAGAGACGGGAAGTAAAAGCATTTTTGGCTGAATGGAGACTAAAACATGGTGAGGTTTTATTTTTGACCTCAGGCTCACCCCAGAGCTGGCCTCTAGAAAATATTCTTCCCTTAGCTGCCCTTCACATGGCCCGTTCTTGGTTGGCTTTGGGGAAGCTTGTCTGTCAGAGCAAGGCCTCGGCCCACTCCCTCGGTCTGCAGAGCAGCTGGCCTCTGTTAGCCATGAACCTGGGCTCCGCAGGGGTCAGAGGTCCAGCTGGGGAGTGAGAAGAGCTGGCTGCGGTCTGAACCCACCACTGGCTATGGGACCACTCATTCCGTATTCAGTCATTTGGCCTGAACAAGGCATTGCCTTTCAATTTCTCCATTTGTAGAACGGGGATCATGTTTCCCATCTTACAGTCTTATGTGAACGGTGAATCAAAGTACACAGCCCAGTGCCTGCTGCCCCCAGTGGCTCAATACATATGAATAGATGCTGATTTGGTAGCCTGAGGACTATTACTATTCCTCGATGGCATCTAGTGGATGGAGACCAGGGATGTCGCTAAAATAACTTATAATGCGCGGGAGGAAATATCCATCCCCAAGTAGCAATAGTGTCAATGCTGGGAGACTTTAACCCATTAAAGTACAAATTTCAGCATGATACATTGAAACTGTTGCTAGAGAACCGTTGTGTGCCATCTGAAATGCCACCCTTGCCTTGGCATTTAACATGTAACTAACTACACAACAGCGCTTCTGTGCCTGTCAGTCGGAACTTTGGAAGCATTTGCCTCCAAAGACCAGCAGCATGAGCTTTAGTTTTCCATCCGCACGTGCTCGGGGCCCCCAGATTTCAGGCCCCGCCGTGATGGGGAAGCATCTTGGTTGCGAGTTGAGGTCCTGAGCGCACCTGCACCTGGACCAACCCGCATCATCAGAGCCACGTGGGGCCTGAAATGGGGAAGGAGCCGAAGGGGCGATGATGGAGATTACCTGTTACGGTGTGAGCGCTGCAGCATTCTTCAGCCACTGTTTATTGAGCACCCACCACATCCCAGACCCTGTGCTAAGTACTGGGTACTTCGAGGGGCAAAAACAAACGCAGTCCCTACAACACAGTCCCTAGCATATGATCGTATTTACTCAAACCTTTGATACAGGCAGGTGTTTGTTACAAGAAAATGACACCTACCAACAAACGCACAACTGGAAACCTGAGAAGAGCACAGTCCTAGGTGGTAGAAGCAGAGAAGGAAACCATCGAAGGGCGCCCCGTAGTTACGCAACCCTGGGGTGCCCAGGGAGTGGGCAGGGCCTGGTGCGGCAAGGAGCCCTGGTAATAACAGCCCATGGAGCGGACAGCAACAAGCCCCCAGTGCTTCCAGGCGCCAGCGTGGGAGATGCGGACCCTCTCTACCGTCCTGCCCCCTCAGGACATCCGCAGGTAGAGGCTGGACATGCCAAGGGGTCACCCAAAATATCGCGAGGAAGCATTGTTGAATCTATTGTCCCCCTTTCCTAACTCCCTCCTCCTTCCTGCATGAGTTACCAATTCCTCCTCCGACCCCTGCCAGGACTAGAACATGAGTTCCCACTTATCCATTTGTTTCCTATACTATTCCTATACGCCAAGTAGTGTACTAAGCATGTTGCAAAAATTCATCACTTCAGCCACCCCATAAAGACTACTTTTCCATGTTCCATGTGTGGGCAGTAAGTCTCCGAGACTGAGTCCTCTGGTCACTTCTTCCGTGACCTTGTACGGAGACCTACGGGGAGAGGGGCACTGCTGGGCGCAGCAGATGAGGAAGACACGCGGTGTTCACCACGCGTGCGGAAACCAAGGCGCTTGGGACTGACATCCCACAGCACCTGCTGCAAGGCTCTCGGGCTCCAAGTGCATCTAGCGGCTGCCACTAAATGCCTCCCAGCGAGGGCTGTCCATGAAGGCAGACGTCTTCAAACAGATGTGCCAGTGCTTCTGGGACTCTGTCACTGCATTGATATCGCATCTAGAAGGACATTTTTAGCAGCGGTTGAAGGAAGTCACTGATGGCCAGCAGGGCAAAGTGGACACCAGCAGGGGACAGTGCATTAAGCCCTTGCTACTGACCTCGCCGCAGGACCTCCGTGAGCAGGCCATCTCAAAAATGCAGCCTCGGATGAGGGAGGCGGGGGGAGGGTCCAAGACCACCTCAAGAAGCCGCTGAACGAGATCAAGGGCGAGGCTGCTCTCCTTCTCTTCTTTTTGATTGATAAGAGCAAGCAGGAGACTGCGAACACTTCTCTGTAAAACACCCAGCACGTGCACCACAGACAAATCTGTTTTTCGGTGCATAGATCAATTTTTGCCAAAGCAGCAAAAATAAGAAGCAAAAATCATGCCCCCAGCAGTGAACAGGAGGAGGCCGGCCCTGCAGGAGCGCAGTGCCTGGGGAAGCTGTCAGTGAGATGGGCTCGTACTGTCATCTCGTTACCAATCATTCAGGGGGAGAAGGGCCTACGCAATATTCCCGTGTCAGTCGATGTCCTGGGTGCTCAGGAAGCAGCAGAGAAATGTTCGAGAAAGAACAGTAGCCCTGGCTGGTGCGGCTCAGTGGATGGAGCGCCGGCCTGTGAATGGAAAGGTTGCTGGTTTGATTCCCAGTTACGGCACATGTGAGAGGCCAGTGCTGCTGTCTCATGTATCGATGTTTCTCTCCTTCTCTCCCTTCTCCTCACTCTAAAAATAAATTAATAAAATCTTTAAAAAACAAAACAGTAAGCAAGCAAAGGTCTGCGACCAACGTCAGGACAGGTAAACATGGGGATCTACAGGAGGACACAGCAGGAGTCCACTCGTCCTTTGGGGGTCGCAAGCGCCTTGTCACGGGAGGGATAATCCCCTCACCTAGCTGTCCGGGAGGAGCGACAGTGGCACTCAGGCAGGGGATAGAGAGTTCCAGGACAGGGAACGGCGAGGTCAGAAACCCAGGCGCCAGAGGGGAAATGATGCATCTGACGCTCACATGTAAAACGAGTATTATTATTTTAGTGTGGTCTGTGAGAAAGACTTGATTCACTTCCGTACCTTTTCTAGTTCATTTTCTTTTGTCTTTTTAAAAGCGATTTTATGATTTTTAGAGAGAGGGGAAGGGAGAGAGGCAGAGAGGGAGAGAGAAGCATCCATGTATGGTTGCCTTTCACCTGCCTCCAGCTACAGACATGGTTGCAACCTGGGTATGTGTCCTGGCTGGGAATCGAACCAGTGACCTTTGGGTTCTAGTTCATTTTCAAAAGACTAAGTCTGTAGCCATAAGAGACACAGTTGCTGCTTAATCATCTGCTGAACAAATGAATCATCGTGGAAGGAAGAGTGTGTGTCCCCCCCACCCCCCGCCACCAAGTTGAAATGGAACGAGGAAGCTAGGTAACATAGTGTGAAACCTATTGTGCGTGACCATTCTGGAAACATAGGCGGTATCCCTCAAGCTGCTTTTTCGCCTTGTCTTCTTTGTTTTGCTATGGTTCCGTGGTAGAATTTTGTATTATGCTCAGAGGCTGTCCCATTTCTACGCAACGGTGAATTGGTGCCATTCACGAGCCCCCTGGGCCTTGCGAGTCCGTGGCCATGCGGGTGCTTTGGGACACGTCGCACCTTAAAGGGCGCGCCCTGCCTTCGGGAAGGTCTCAGTTTTATGTCCGGTCTGTCCATCGCCAGCAGCATTGCTTGGGCAAGATACGTGACCCCTGAGAGCCAGAGCACAACCAGGACGAACAGGATTTGATCCTTATCCCGGAAGCCGGTTCTGAAGAGAGAAAGGTCTGAGGTTGGGGGTCCAGCGGGCTCTGCAAATGTCTCTGTGCTCCTGCCTTCCTTATCCTGGGCCCTCCGCAAGCCCGCTCTCGGAAACGGGCGCCCGGCAAGGAAGAAAGGAGCTATTCAGGGGTAAAGGAAAAAATAGGGAGGTTGCACTTCCCTCGGCGGCCGTGCCAAGCCGCATGGAGGGGCTGAGCCAGGTTCTGAAATGGGTTCTGGAGGGGCTGAACCGCCTTCCGCCCGGGCTGGAGTCCCCCGCGCCGCTTCCTGCCTGGGCGTGTGGGGTGCCGGCCACCAGGCCAGAGCCTCCAAGGTTCCCCGGGGAGCAGGCCCTGCCTTTGCAGGAGCCGGACGGGAGGCAGGCTTCAGGGACTGGGGCTCAGTGGCCATCGTCTCGGGAAAGGAAGGCCGCTGGGGCATCATGGACCTGCTCATTTTGCTGACCCGCCGTCCTACTGGGGCCCGAGTGCTGGGCTGGGTCCTGGGGACAGAGGTGGCATGCCAGCCTCCCCACCGCCCACACCGAGCCCTTTAGGGTCCAGCGTGTAGGTGTGTTGGGAGCTGAGGGTGGGACCTGTGTTTCTGGGGCTGGACACCACAGAATTAATAATGAAGGCAAACCCACGATTCTTAGTCACCCTGCGCACTAAGGGCTTTGCATAACTGACCATTTAATCTCTCGGCCCTGGGCAGGGGTGGCCGTGTTGTTTCCATTTTACAGATGGGGAAAGAGAGACAGTCAGACAGCTAGAAAGTGACGGAGCAGGTGCGCGAGCCCTGAGTGTGCCCGTCTGATTTGAGTTTAAATCCCTAAATCAAGGCGGCCTCCCAAGGAAAGTGGAATGGAGGGTGCAGATGGGGGGTGGGAGGTGTTAATGGGGGCAGAGTTGGGATTTGGGAGGGTGAAGCAGTTCTGGAGATGATGGTGGTGACCGATGTGGATAAGCCTAAAGCCACTGAACTGGACACTTCAGATTGGTAAAACTTCATCTCATGTATACTTTATCATGATAAAATAATTCTTTCCTAGGTACAATGCAGTAATAGGTAGCTCTAGAAATGCCCCTCACATTGCATAAGAAATAGATCATTCTTTTTATTATAAAAGCAATCATTAAATCCCTGGCCAGTGTGGCTCAGTTGGTTGGAGAAACGTCTCATACACCGAAAGGTTGTGAGTTCGGTTCCCAGTCAGGGCACATGCCTGGGCTGAGGGTTCAGTCCCCTGCCAGGGTGCACCCAGGAGGCAACAGAGTGACGTTTCTTTCCCACATCATATTTCTCTCCCTTTCTGCCTCTTTCCTTTCCCCTCTCTCTGAAATCAATGAGCAAGTCCTCAGGTGAGGATTTTTAAAAAGAAACCCTTAAAGGAGGAAACTGCGGTATATATACATTGTTCGTAGGTCAGGAGCCATAACTGGCTCATGGTTTCAGGTTGCAAATTTCAAAGAAGTCTGGTTTCGTAAGCCTGACACAGGGCACCCCGGCCAGGCCCTGAGCCAGAACCAGGGAGCCCAGAGGTGCCATCCGGAATCCTGAGTCCGATAAAGACACCGACAAGCCATGGTAACACAGCATGGGGAGTATGACATGAGCTATTAAGTGCAAAAACCATCACCCTCAGTGAATACCCTCAAGTAGCCATCTGGCATTCAGTGTCTTCATTTTCTGCTGCGGTATAATGAATTAAAACATCGCCCGTCTGTGAGTGCAGAGCTCCCGGGCCGACGCTGGGGTGAACCGGGTTTTGCTGTGATAACAAAGAAGCCGTAGCCACAGGTGAGCTAGGACATCCTCCAGGTCTCCTCCACCTCAGGGGCTCAGCCACCATGTCCAGCGGGCCCCGTGGCAGAGAGAAAACGCCTACCCATGAGCACACAGGCTCTGAAAACTTCGGTCCAGAAGCAGCACCTATCACACCCCCTACGTGTCCTGCCATGGCCATGCCTAATGACAAGGGCACAGGGAAGCTCAGTCCTGACGTGGGTCTGGGAGGGAGAGGAGCCTGGACATACACGACATGACAGCCAGAGCTCATTGCCAGGAAAAGAAGCAGCCCACAGAAACCGGCTTGGACTGAAAGGAAACACTAACTCTGCAGCTGGAAGTGACCCAGGGTAGCCACAGTGTCTAAGGGCAGGTTTCGGGACTCGGCCCCTGGGGCGGGGCGGAGAGGGACAGCTCCATCCAGACACTCCTCTGTCCACCTCCCAACCCTGCTGATGCTCCCTGTGCACCCTGGCCCGCCTGCACCCCTGCAGACAGGCCCACGCCAGGGTTCGGCACCCCCTGGCAACCTTGCAGGAACATGGGTGGAGCTGGAGAGGCCCTTTCTCCCAGGCCCATCTACCAGTCCCAGGGAAGGTGCTGATTGGTCCATCCTGGGACATCTATCCATCACCATTACCAGAGAAGGGAGGGAAGAACTGGCCCAAAATGCAGCTAAGGAACAAGGTCTATACCCAGGGGGAAAATGAGAAGAAAGAAAAGGTCAAGAAGTGGAGAAACCACAGCTCCCACAGTCACTCCAGCTGCTTCATGTTTATTTCATCTTTACGAAACGTGTACGCAATAAGTGTCATGGGCCCCGTGCATCAGGGAGACGAGGGATGACACGATTTGCGATCACATCACAACAGAAGTGAAAGGGATTCTGTACCAATTGCCAGTTATTAAAAATAGTGGCGGAGATGGGGGGTGGTGCAGCCCTGGGCATAGAGTCATGATACTGTAGTAATTATGATGCCAAATGGGCTCTGGACGTATCCGGGGGGTCGCTTGGTAATGTACATGAATGTCTAATCAGGGTGTTGTACTCCTGCAACCAATTCATGTTGTATGTCAGCTGTAACTGAAAAAATAACTGTATAACAAACACACATCCGTACAAGCGAGATGGAAACCGAAGCCTGCATCACTCCAACGCCTGCCCTCTCTCTGCTAAGCCCAGGCAGGACGCTTCTGGAAAGATTTTTTTTCCTGAGTCCTCTCTGCATAAACAGACCCAGAGAAAGTGTTGGGGGGAAGTGTGTCCTGCATGTTGTCTCTCGTTAAACTCTGAATCCGTGTGCTGAGGCTCATAGAAGGGTCTCTATTCTAGAACACGGGATTCTTTTCATAATCACTGCCCGAGAGCCAAGCCCGACACCGGTGTTTGTCTTCCGTCCTTCCCGCCCACCAGTCGGGCCAACTTTCCACTTGGGTCCGCCAACCGCACCAGAAACCGGCTCAAAAACACATAGTGGGGTTTGGGGGGATGTTGCTTTTAACCGGAGGAACGCTGATGCCAACAGGAGCTCCGGAGGCGGCAGCCTCCCCCACCTCGAAAAGCTGCTGGCTGGGAGAGTCGGGGTCAGGACCCAGGCAGCTCCGGCTCCTGCACCCCAGTCCCAGAAGGCAGGTGGACATGGAGGGACCCACCGCTGCCTCCAATGCCAGGATCTGACGTTAGCACCTCAGACTGTGCGAGTGTCCAGCGAGAGGTTTTGCACAGGATGGAAGCCACCTCTGGGCTCTTGCCATCGCTGGCGGACACAGCTACCGGCTGGGCGTCGGGCAGCAGAGGGGGTCTGAGACTGGCTGAGCTTGCACAGGAGAGGAACGTAGGGGTCACTCAGGAAAGGTGGGATTCTGCACTTGAGCCAAGGAACCAGGGACCAGGAAAACATGGAGTTCCTATTACTTACGGTTGGCTCAGGAATTTCCCATAAACCCTTGGGGCTGGGAACAAGGAGTATTTCCCAGGTACCTGCATCACTTATCGAAACATGCCAGTCTGAACAGAGAGAAAAGGGTAAATGTTCTTTATCCAGAAATGCTGGGATGGGGCCCCAGGCCACAAAAACACTCACCAGGTCCTAAGACAGCCGCCGGCAGGGTTTGCCCCCAGCACAAAGCTCAGGACTTTCTCCAGGGGTCGGTGAGATGTCACCTGGCTGGACAGGGGTGAGGTAGCAGGTGTCCCAGACTGAATTAGCAGCCACTTGGCAGCCACACAGAGCCCCGGCTTTGGGATAGAGCGGATGGTATGCATGTCCATTCGGGTTCCGCCAAAGCGGCAGAACTGGAGAGAACAGGCCGTGTGAAGGTCCAAGGCCGCTGGGGCAGCACCACGAACCCTTCAGACGGCCCTGAAATCACGGCAGTAGAATCGACGCGTTGATACTGGTACAGGCTTGGAGCAAGGCTGCACTTTCAGAGTCAGCGGCTGTCATTGTCACTGTCATTGCCGGGGCCAGAGTGCGGGCAGGATGGTGTCGGATGGCTGAGAGCTGGGTGGGGTGCAGCCACAGGCCTTGGGGGAGCGGGGAGGAACTTGAGCCGGGCTGGCACGGGTGGGGGTCTGCTTCCGAACCAGCTGCTGGGAGCAGAGAGCACTCTGGGCAGAGACGTTACATGTGCTGCAGCTGTGGGAACGGGTCCTGAAGCCGCATCCCAAGGAGGAAGGTTCAGGAAGTGGGGACGTGTACCTGTTTCACCTGTGGCAAGGTGCAGGCGAGCCAGCGGGACAGGGAGAGGAATGATGCTGGTCTCGGGGTCAGCACAGGCCTGTCCCGTGGGCGCTGGCAGCAGGAGGGTCATCAACACATCTCCCCTGCCCCCGGGAAGGATCTGTGTGGGTAGGGACGCAGGGCGGGGAGGGAGCCTTCCGTCTGGGGAGGTATGCTAGCAGACTGCGGCTGAGCCCTTGGCAGGAGGCTGTAAGGACGCACAAGAACCAGGCAGGTTGATGTAGCTCATGTCCAAGTTCCTCACAACCCTCCTTCCTCTTATCCCACCAAACCCCAAAGAGAATGGCGTATTCATCTGCTATGGCCACTGTAGCAAATGGTCAGAAACAGAGCGGCTTAGCACAACATACATTTATTCTCTCATGGTCCTGGAGGCTGGATGTCCACCATGGGCCCCCTGGGCTGAAATGGAGGCATGGGCAGAGCTGGTTCCTTCTGGAAGCCCCAGGGAGAATCCTCTTCTTCATCTCTCCCAGCTTCCAGAGGCACCTGCTTCCCTTGGCTTGTGGCCTCTTCCTCCAGCAGCAAACCACCTTCCAAATTCTCTCTCTGCCCCACACTGGTGAAGCCACCTCTGTGATTCTCATGGGCACAGCACGGCCATACCCCATGCATTTCCAGAGTCACTCATGGGGACAGGAGCCCCATCTCTCCCACAGTTTATCCCCCATGGTCCATCTCAGGAGACTTTCAAAACGTAATTGTGTGTCCAGAGAATGAGTCAAGAGTCTATTCAAAAAAAATGCTGCTGCCTAGTGGAAAAACATTTGCCTGGTGGGTGGGCTCTCTGGGGACAAAGTGGGGTTCCACAAGGCCCCATGTGCGAGATGTCCAGGTTCCAGCTCAGATCTAAGGGGCTGGCAGAAATCTTCGGGAGAAAAGAAGACAAAGGCTTTAGTCTGTGGGAAATTCCCGCCTGGCTTGTTAATATTCACATTCTAGATGGAGCATCCAGGCGCTGAAGGTGAGGGGAAAGGGAATTGGGGGGGGGGGCGGTTTAAGGGGTGGCTGGGTGGCAAAGGACACCTTTGTGAGCACAGACGAGGGTCTCCTGAGATGCCCACACCCTGGCAGTGTGGGAAGCAGCAAGTGTAGGGCTGGCTTGGGCTGTGCTCTGTGGGTTTTGAAAGGGCCACCATCAGGTGAATTCAGCACAGCCTTCCAGAGCAGCTGCTCTGCCCCACTGGGTGCTGGGTGCTGGGTGCTGGGTGCTGACAAGCCAAGACGAAAGGTGCAGGGTAGGCGAGGAAGGGAGACAGATAAAACCCCTTCAGCTCTGTGTCTGTCCAGATGCAGTGTGGCTTCAGATTTGCCCAGGAGGCCCACAGACATGCGGTGTCCCGAGTGGGATTGGGTCAGATCTCTCAGAGACACATTCACTCAAGGTCAAAGGTGCTGACAGGTCCTGGTTTCCAGCCCAGGGACAACTCCTGGATCTGACCCATCCAGGGACTTATTTGGGTGTCTGGCCTGGTTTTACTTCTCTGTTCCCAATGTGATACTCATTTCATGAGCAGGTCCAGAGGCCCTGGAGCATTTCAAAGGGGACCTGGAGGCTTTGGGCCGCACCCCAGGCTCGAGGGAGGGAGTGAGGCGAAGCCTTCATCCAGAAAGAAAACGTCTGTTTGCTGCTTGTACCTCGGTACTGCCATCTGAGAAGGTGCCCAGGAGACCGTCCCCAAGCCACCTCGCTGAAGGTGTTTAGAGAACACACTCACCTGAAAAACAGGAAGCCGTGACCCTGACTGTGACCACTGCCCAAGGCTATAACACCAGAAAGCCAGGTAAATAGGACGTCAGGGTTGGAAGGGACCTCTGGCACTGCCAAGGGCAACGGGATAGTTTACAGACAGGGAGTGGGTCCCAGGCCAGGCAAACAGAGCGGGGAGAGGCTGGGCCAACGTGTCTTCCCTACGGTGGGCCCAGGGCCACCCTACGTCCAGGACACCATGCCCCTTTCAGTCGTCCCACTGGTCCGCATCTCTGGCTGTTTTGTTCTGGAGTGTGCAGCTTACCTGGGCCCCTTTCTGCCACCTCGTGCAGCAACAGAGGCCTTGGAGACAGGCAAACCCAGGTCCAGAGCTTTGTCCATCTGTCTCTGCCTGAGCCTTGTGACCCCAGACGGCTGCCTAAGCCCTGGCCCTCGGTTTCCTCCCTTGTGAACAGGGGAGAACCCCATCCACCCCGCTGGCTTCCTGCGAGGCTCAGACAGCAGCTGCGCAGGGCGTCTGTGGTGCCTGAGTGACACTTGTGCATCTTTGCTGGAGCCTAAGTGCTGCTCGCTGTGAAGTGAGCACCTTCGTCCCTTCTCACCACAGCCCCTGCCCCCTGCCTGTCCCTTTGCCTCCGGCACCCAAGGGCCCAAACGCCTCTCCTATCGCACGTCCTGCTCCAGTGGGCCCCCTGTGCCTCCAGCTTTGTGACCCTGGGCAGAACGCTGGGACTGTTTGAGACTCCATTTCCCCACTGGACCATGGGGCAGCTTTCCGAGGCCGCTGCAGCACAGGGACAGCTGTAGGAGTGGAGGCAGTGACACCAGCTCTGACCTGAGCTCAGCACCTTTATTCCTCGCCAGGACTTCTGGGCTGGGTGCGCCCATCACTCCCATTTCACCCAGAAGGAGAGGGAGGAAAGAGGGAAAGAACTTGCCGAAGGTCATCGCCAGGGGTGAGCAACCTTGCATCTGTCCTACAGGGCATGTAAGGAGCAACTTACTCCCACAGCAGGTGCCCGTCACAGGAGGGCCGCCTGCAGGGCACCCCGTCAGAGGGCGGGAATCTGGGGACTGGAGGCGTCTGTGTGGGCTGGGAGCTTGAAGAGGGCAGGCTGGGGAAATGCTCACCCATCCCCCGCAGGGTGCCAGCACCAGCCCTCCTTCCGGAGGCCCAGACCCAGCTGCCCAGAGGGTACATGAGCACCAGGGTTCCCCAGCCAGGTAGCTGCTACATGACCCCAAGCCAGTCATTCTGTCGCTGCTGCCCCACCCCCACCCCCGCCACGTCCGCGTGAGGAAATCAGCCGGTTTCATGGCCGGTTCCCAGTCTGGGGGACTGGCCGCCCACTCCTGGCCCCTGGGAACCTCCCCCTCACCCATCCTGGTCTCCCTCTTGTCCACCCCCTCCGCTGCGGGTCCTGCCCCTCCGGGCAAAGACCCCCCAACACAGGCTTGTCCTGGAAGCGTGCACGCCCTCTGGGCGGCCCCTCCTCTCCCAAAGGGGCCCTTCAGGTCTGAAAGGATCCAGTGTCCAGGTGGGCGTGCTCCATGGCCTTGGCAGGCCCGCAGGAAACGGAGGCGTGGAGGACCACCCCCGAGCCCCCATTTAAAGGGGCCGCGGCCGAGGGCTGCAGGAGGCCCTTGGCATCATGACGTCCCGGCTGCTCCTGCTGCTGCTGCTGCTGCTGGCGGGGCCCCGCGCGGTGCGGCCCGCTCCCCCGACCTGCTACTCCAGGATGCTGGGCCTCAGCCGGCAGATCACCCGGGACTTCCACGGTCTGCAGGCCTCAGAGCCCTCGGTGAGTCCCCTCCGCCGCTGCCCCCGGGGTCCACGCGGACCGGCCCCCAAAACGTGCCTTTGAACCAGGAAAAAAGAAACTGCTGTTTGCTTTTCGAGTCAATGTTACTCCGAAAGGCATTTGCATTTTATTCCCATCCTTTCCAATAGGATGCCAATGGTATGTATTTTCTTTTATGCACAAGGAAATGTAATTGAAGGCTTCACAGTTTCTGCTTGTAACTTGCTCGCAAATGTCTGAGGTTGTGTTGTAAAATGTAAGGAAGAAAGAAAAAAACTTTCCCAATAGAGTCTAGAACTCCAGAGTGAAGGAGGAGCAAATGGTCCGGCTGGTGAATTCTCCTCCCTGGCCAGGGTGCTCTCTGGGGTGACCTCCGCTACCTGCCGGGGGACAGGGGGAACGGGGGACCGGGCAGCTTCCTCAGCCCCTGACCTCCGTGCCCTGCTCTGCACGGGGCGGGGGTGGGGGTGGGGGGCTGGGCACCCGCTCCTGAGGGGGGCAGCGGGGAGGGCTCCAAGGCTGCCTCCAGAGACAGCAGGCCCAGCAGGGCCTCACGGGGACCGGGGACCGGGAGGGGCGGCCACTGCCTCTGCGTCTGACGCGGGCCGCCTGGAACTAGAGCCCGGCCTCCCGGCTGCAGTGCGGAAACAAATGAACTACCAACTCCATGAAAACCGTGGGTGAAACCTAAGTGCCTCTTTACCGCTCGTAAACACGTCAAACAAAATGTGATGTCTCTCAGATGTGGATTTAATGGGACTCTAACACCTCCTTTGTATTTTCTTTTAAAAGTTAAGTTATGTTGACTTTTTTCTAATTATGAAAGTCATATACTTTGTAGAACGTTGGAAAAGGCACAAAGAACAAAGAATTACTGGCAATTCCACCCCCTAGAGGTGACTGCAGACATAACATTCTGGGGGGAATGTTTCAGCTTCCCTTCTGGGCAGAGGTTTTCAAGTGCACATGTGTGCATGCATGTGGTATTCAAGTGCACATGTGTGTGTGCGTGGGTGTGCATGCGAGTGTGTTGGTGTGTGTATGTGTCTGCTGTGTGTATGTGTGTATGGATGTGGGTATGAGTGAGTATGTAGGTGTGTGCGCTTTTGTTTCTGTGTATGTGCATGCTGTGTGCACTGTGTACATGTGTGTGCATGTGTGGGGTGCATGTGTAGGCATGTGCATCTCTCCACTTATGTATGCATGTGATTGTGTATGTGTGTATGTACATGGGTGTGTGTGCCTGTGTCCCAGCAGATGGAATCCAACGGCACAGCAGTTCTGCAACTGATAAACTGTTAAATGACAGTCATAGGAATTAGTACCCTGTTTTACAGCGGAACGTTCCGTTGTATAGTTGCTCCCCAATTTATGCACGGATTCCTTGGTGTTGTTTATGTGGAGCAAACAGTCTTGAAAGGAATCTGATTTTAAACCGCAAAACCAACGTACAGGCTCAGAGCTGCAGGGCTGGGTGGCAGGAGAGATTACTGTGCTGACTCTAAGTTCACGGCTGCCACGCTGAGCCACAGAGAAGAAGGGGACCCACCCAAGGCCGCGCAGGGAATCTCAGAGCCAGTGTCAGGGAGCCGCGGGTCCCATGCTGGCAGCAAGGGGCCAGAACCTGGGTCTCTGACCTCCAGTCCTGCACAGAAAGTAAACTACAGTGACAGCAAAGTAGACATGCATATGCACTTTTGTATTACTCCAGTATATTATATATATTACTATACGTAGTATAATAGATTATACATTGCTATCTATGTAGATTGTAGTTCTAGACCTGCTTAATATATGCAGATACATATATTAAATGTGCGTGTGCATATTTATGGGTGTGGATATAGTTCTATGTATTTCCAGGTGTGGCAATACACACATGAACACACACGCACACATATGGCCATTCCCTAACTCACAGTTAATGATACCAAGTCTGCACTGTGACAATCGGATTCTGGAGCAACGTGGCCACAGGACAAGGAGGTCCTGTGTGCGTTGGCACTGAGGCTCAGGGACCGGGGGCTGGTCTGGCTGCCGGAGGGCTGGCTGCAAGCCGACTGCACCCAGGCTGAGGCTGTGTCCCTCCCTGCAGGAGCCGTGCGTGAGATACCTGCCCAGGCTGTACCTGGATATTCACGTAAGAGGGGTCTGCCCGCCTCGGGGAGCCTTGGGTGGGAGGAGCCTTGGGTAGAGCTCTTGGATGAAGGTCACAGGAGCCCCTGGATCCCGCCCTCTGGCTACTAGCGTCCCCCACAAGACCCCCTGCCCCCCCCCCAGAATTACTGTGTGCTGGCCAAACTGCGGGACTTTGTGGCATCGCCCCAGTGCTGGAAGGTGGCCGCAGTGGACACCCTGAGGGACAGAGTGCGGAAACTCTACACCATCATGAACTCGTTCTGCAGGAGAGTAAGTGACGGGTCACCTTCTAAGGCTCTGGATCTATGCTATGGCAGCAGGGACTTTAGAAGAGGAGGGCTGGGAGGGGGTGGGCGACAGGGAGGAAAGGTTTAGGGGCGCTTCCCGTGCACACAACCTCGGTAAGTGATGGGGACTCAGGACTAGCCCCTCGCCTCCACGCCTCCTCGCTCCATGCTGACGTGGGACAACACCCAGAACCACGCGCTAACCATGTACACGGACTGCGGGGAGCCAAGCGGGGCAGCAGTTGGGGCAGAGGCGGGGGAATCTGAGGACTCCCCAAGCCCTCCTAGGGGTCTTTGCGCAGGGGTTTCGGGTGCTCTGTGGGGGTGGAAGAGGGGCAGGAGGCAGAGCTCAGCCCGAGCTGAGACATGGCAAGTGGAGCCTCTGAGTGACCCGAGGCCAGGCAGCCAGGCTATGATGAAAATCAGCCAGGGCTCACCTGCAAATGCTTCAGAACACCAGTTACAGACTGTATGAACAACAGCAACCAAGGTTTATTCATGTGTTCATTCATTCCCCTCCCCTGCCCTTCCCATCTATCCATCTGGTCAACCAAAGTATGCGTGACCTCAGTAAATAATAAATAGCCCACGAGGCTCTATGGGAATGTGAAAACGTGACGTGCTCTCCTTGGGAGAGTAAGGGATGGAAAGTTTTCTCCCAAAGGAAGCACCTGAACAGGCCAGGGGGCCCATACCGGTACCCGGGCTCCTCGGACACCTTCAGGAACCATCCTGCTCACGGCACATCTTTTGTAGGACCTGGTGTTCCTGTCGGATGACTGCAATGCCTTGGAATACCCAATGCCAGCGACCACGGTCCTGCCGGATTGGCAAGGCTAAGGCTGCCCAGACCGGAGAGAGGGCCCCGGGGGACGGAATGATGTCCGCTGCCCAGCACAGCCATGGTCCCCTCAGGCCTCCCTGATGACCGCAGCAGCTCAAACTAGCACAGGTTTCCCCACCTTCCTGGAAGCCGGGCTCACCTTGACGTAGTTAGAAGAGGCCTTGGCTTGTCTGGCGTCCCCTGGCTTGGCAGGCAGGTTGACTGCATCGCTAAGAAAAGCACAAACCGCTTCCGTCTCCCACACTAGCCTGAGGATGAGCCACAGCATGTGTGTGGGGTTCCCTTCGAGTGGAACCTGCTGGCATGTAACCAAATGTCTAGTTTACGCTCTCTCCCCCCCGCAAACTTCCCTTTGCATTTTTAAGGCAACGTGGCTGCCAGACAGACGTAACTCCAAGGGCGGTAATGATGTAGGTAGCGCTTTCATTGAAAGGTGATGAAAAGCAAATAAAGACCGTCTTTAGAGTGAGAAGCACGTGTCCTGCTGTTCTTGCCCAAGGTGGATGGAGTGCTTATCCCACACTTTCTGCTCTGAAAGTTGCCCTCGTGGCTGGATGCCCACCTGCTGCCCTTTCTCACCAGGTGCCAGTGTTTCTGGTCCTGCTCAACCCACCTGCCTTCAGGCGTCGGTCCTGAAGGCCTTGGGAGATGCTCTGATTCGGGTTCGGGGACCTACTGTACTTAGTGGTACCCACAGGCAGTGCGACACCTGGTATCTATCACACGCATCAGTCCGTTGAGTCCTCATAGCAAACCTGGGGGCTGCAGCTCCTGGAGATGAACTTGCCGAAGGTCACCAGCTGGTAAGCGGATTGACCTTGAGGGCCCCATGCGGGTTCTCAGCCGGTGCAGCACTTGGTCAATCAGTCCAGGACACCTATAACAGCATCTCGGTGAAGCGACTGGATTGCCGAAAATCTGTCACAAGTGGCCCTGGGGTTTTTGTTTCTCTTACTCCCTTCTGTACACCGTCAGCTCCTGGAGCTTTGAAAGCTTCCGGATCCATAGGTTCCGAAGGCAGGCAGGCCCCTGACCTGGCGATAAACACGGACCTATGCGGAGCTTCCAGGAGATGGGGCAGCAGCCGGCTAACGACCACAATGCCGGGTGCTCGCGAGGGTGTGGGTGTTCCACGCAGGGTTTGCCCACCCTGTCCGACGGCGGCTCACCCTAGCTTGCAGCAGGGGCTTCTTATATGTATACAGCTTGGAACAGAGGCGGCTGTGTGGACCTAGAACAAAGAGGCAGTGTGCCCGAAGGTGGCACCTGCCAGGTCAGGGCAGCTAGGTTGGTTGCCCCTGGGCTCAGCGTTTTGGGTGCTGGGATAAGATGAGCTTCAAGGCTAGGTAGTTGGCAGGCTCCCACAGAAGGGCCAGCCATGTACAGCGAGCTACCGGGGACCAGACCCCAAACCTGACACACATACGGGCTGTGCTTTTCCTCCTTGACCCTGGGTGCCTCCCGCTTCTCCGGTGACACGTGAGGAAGCTTCGCTAGGTTTTTATTTTCTGTTTAGAAGCACAGGCTGCCAGCACCGCTGCGTTGGGTTCCCAGGATGGCTGGAACCAGGTGCCACCAACGGTGTCCACTGCTGCCCTCCCATCCACCCAACGCCACCCAACAGCGGAATACACTGCCTTCAGCACCCACCTGCCGAACAGCTTCCGGTGGCTTCCACGCAGAGTGAAATTTACCTCCCCCCCCCCGGGACCAAATCCCCACTTACCATGTCCGTCTCTGCAGAGCATCCTCTGATGCACAGCACTTGGTCACCAGTCCGTTGGCTTGCTTGTCTGTTGTGTTTCCGCCACGGGACTGAGACCCCCAGGAAGGCAGCCACCCCTCCCACCCCCCGCTCAACACCCATCGTGTTGCCTGCACCTAGCACGGTGCCTGGCACTCAGCAGGGGCGCAACAGCTACATTTTGGATGTTTGTGGATACCGGATACCCCTTACTGGGGGGACCAAAACAGTTAGCAGTTAAGGTCTTGCCATTCCCGGGGGTCCGTGCGCTTCCTTGCTTTATAAAGTGCGTGTTCCGCGCACCCTCAAAACTCATTGCCTCCGAGTCAGATTCCTGCCTCCAGGAGCTGCTGATTCCTGCTTGTTTGGTCAGTTTTAAAACCTCAGTGACTCTCTCTCTCATACACACACACACACACACACACACAGCTGTGGGTGTTCATTGTCCCAGTACTCGGACCACAAAACACGACTGTCTGGGCCGCAGCCCCCAACGGGGACCTGCACAGCCTGCACCCTGCTCCCTGCGCACGTCTGGAAGAGCCTTCATCAGTTCGCCGCCCCCCAGCCCAGACCGCCAGCAGCGGGCTGATGCCTTCACACCCTGCGGCGGCTTAAACCAGCTGACGCTCACGGGGCAAAAATCCTCCCAGGGACCTCGCGGGTTTCCAGAATCCCTGTCCGCGCTTGCATAGCATTCGGCTCTGTGGAGATAAGGAACTCACAGGACAGAGGAAGGAGCTGCCCCACATCGATGACGTGCTGGAGGAGAAGAAGGGAAAATAGAAAACTTGAGCCCCGTGATACAGCCGGCGGCCCAGCCAGCGTCCTCACAGAGGTTTGCGTTGCTCCGCACTGGAGGGGTCCTGGGAATTACTTGGACATTGGAGCTGCATTTTTAAAACATTTGCAATTAAGTTCTGAAAAGACAGCTCAAAGGGTTTTTTCAAGAAGTTTCTGGCCATCACACAAAGATGAGGAGATGTGACCTGCAGTTACTGCCTTTTCATTCACCACGTCTCCTTGGTCCCGGGGCTGCAATCCACCCAGGTCCCTGAAATCAGAAGGTGTCCCTTACGCAGAAGATGGGCTCAGGTCACAGTCCCTGTCACAGCGACGGGCCGCCGTCCTCCAGCTCACAGCTCCGCAGAACAGTCTGCACCCGGCAACCTTTCAGCTGTGCCGGCGCAGGGCCTGACGCTGTGCTCTGTCTAACACAGTGTATGGATGCTCCAAAGTGCTCTTAATTCATCGATGATGATAATGTCTTAAGTATGTGGACAACTGTGCCATTTTCAAAATATTTTTCAGCCTGTTTTTCCCCTTGTCAACTTCAGTTCTCAGGCCAGCATTGGGGGATGGGTGGACTAGGACAGTGTGGCTCCATGTACAGGTTTAAGAGTGAAGCGTCAATTAAATACCCTTTTTTATAGCATAAATGTGCCTAATATGTGCAACTCCGACATTATCAAGCATTAGTGATACTGCCGGTGGTGTGAACACTTGGAAAAGGATGTGGCATTACCTAGTAAGTTTCAAGAGGTTAATACCCTATGACCCAGCAATTTTAACCCTAGATTCCATCCCAGAGAAATGCTGGCACACGTACCCACAGCAAATACATCTATGGGTGTTCAAGACAGGATGTTTGCAATAACAGCAAAATCCCGGAAGTAATCCGAAAGCCCTTCAGTGATAGAATGGATACATTGCAGAGTTATGGCAAGGAATCATATGGCCAAACCTCAGTACCTAACACTGAGGAGCAGAAGACGATTGGAACCATCCCATTTGGTAAAGGAAAAAAGAAAAACGGGTGAAGCATAAAATGTGTTTTGGGGGGTGCCTGGCCAGGGGGCTCAGCTGGTTGGAGCATGGTCCCATAAACCAAAAGGTTGCAGGTTCGATTCCCAGTCTATTTCTCTCGTGCTGACATTGATGTTTTTCTTTCTCTCCATCTCCCTTCCTCTCTCTCTAAAATCAATAAAAAACATATCCTTAGGTGAGGATATTCAGGACTGAAGCTGTCCCCGTGTGGAGTGGAGGAAGGGATAGTTGGAAGTGGGCAGCACAGAGGACTTGGAAAAGAAGAGCATAATTTTCCCTTAAACTGGGTGACGATTCAGTATTTTGTCACTCTTTAGGAAAACATATATCTTCTTTAGTTCATATTTAATGAATAAAAATTAAAACGAGTAGCATTCACATAAAACATCAAAGTTTAATTGCCAACGCAACTTGAAAACCAATCTCATTCACAACAGCAGCAAAACTATAAGGTACCTGCGAATAACTATGAGGAAAAACATGTATCAACTTTATAGAGAAAACTGTTATAAAACTTTAATAAAGGACATAAAAGAATACCTTCTATAAGTAAAAAGACAGGCTATGTTCATGTGTCTCAACGTAACATAAATTCAATATAGCCAGTGAACATCCCAGCAGGATGAGTCTTGATATGCCAAGCCTAAAATGCACAGAAAAGCATAAAAGATCAATGACTTTTGAGAAAGAAAGCTTGGGGGAGGGGAATCTCCCAATGAGCATCGAGACTTGTCATGTCGCTATAGAAATCCACCTGCTAGAGTATCAAAAATAACAATAACAATAGACCAGTGCCATGGGACAGGGGACCCAGAAACAGGCCACTGGAGTGGGGTGAATTCCTGAGCACACGTGACCAAGCCCTGGAAAATAATAGACAATAAAACAGATGGCTCCAGGACAACCAGTGATCCTCCTAGAAAAAATGGAAACCTGCTCTCTTCCTGACAGATCTATAGCTGGAGGCAGGTGAGAGGCAACCATCCATGGATGTCTCTCTCCCTCTCTGCCTCTCACCCTTCCCCTCTCTCTGAAAATCATAAATAGAAATCTTTGAAAATTAAAAAAATAATACATAAGTAAATAACAAGTATAGATGAAGAAAATGCTAACATTGGCTGAACCTGAGGGATGGATTTATGGTACTTATTGATCGTTCTATGCTTCAATTATTCCTGAATTTAAAATGTTAAAATAGCCATTTCAATCTGGGGGATAACTGAAATCACCTTCCATTAAACGATACGGTTATTATTCAGTTAGTGTCTTTGCTTTCCACCAGCTCCTCCTCCTGAGAGCAGAGCTAAAACTCGGTTAGTTAGCACAGAGCCGGGAGGAAAGGTACAGGGGCTGCCACAGGCAACCCAGCCAAGGGGCAGAATTTGTTCTTAAACAGGGTTCCGGACCAGCAGCCTCTGCTCTTTCCTGCTCTGGAGAGGCCGGAGGAGATTTCTTCGGAGAACTTGTTAGGACTTGCGTTGTGCCTGTAGGGACCCTGGGGGCGGCCAGAGCTGAGACATGGACCCCAGGCCCAGCAATGTCCCCAACGTTTCCACCTGTCACATGTCACTCTGGCGATCTGTCCTTTCTGTCCCATAGGGATATTTTTTCCTGGGTGTCCCCTTCAGACGGGCCTCTTCGATGGCCCACGGTGACAATTCTCTTCTCCAGCCCAGGACTAACAGAATGTCCCCGGCAGGAAAGTCACCTGCGTGCCCCCCACCCTTCCCCTCCATTCACAAATCCACACGTCCAGGTCACTTCCTCCTGGTCCTGCCACACCTCTTCCTCCTCTGTTCAGCTTCCAACGCAAAGTTCCAGGATAATTCACCCAGTTCACAGCCTCGTGCGACGTATTTTATAAAGAAAAAAAACAAGCGTTGTTTTCCCGAAAAGCGAGGAAGCAGCACCCATCACTGTAAAGCCGGTCAGTCACAGCCACCGTTCTCCGGAAGGCCTGCGCCGACGGCCTGTTCAGCGGAGCAAAGTAATTCGGACGCGCGGTTTTGCTGCTGGGAGATTTCCCTGGAGCCACGGCACCGCGGCGATGAACGGAAAACGTGTTCTGAGGAGGGTCCCGGGGAGGAGCTAGTCCTGAGCCGCTGGCACTGCGGAGCCCCTGGGGCACCATAAGCCACGCGGAGGTCTCAGTCCCCCCTTATCGGCAGCAGCGGTGGCGCTGCCTGGCTCCCAGCTGGCACGGCCTCTCGGCTGCAGCCTGGCAGGGGGTGCGGCCCGGGTGCCGAGGCCTCAGTGACGTGTGTTTATGGCCCCTGCTTATCTCCGCCCCAGGCTGCGCTCCCTCCGAGGAGGCTGGGCTGAAATCAGCGACACGCTCCAGGCTGGCATGGCTGGCATGGCTGGCATGGCTGGCAGAGAGACCCACGTGCAGGAGGAGCGGCCACCGCCCCCGGCCCTCGTCCCCAGACCTGGCCATCACCCCATCCTTGGGAGCCTGTTCCCTAGAATGCTCTGTGGTTTACGGAGCCCAGGTAGACACGAGGACCTGTGTATGTCATGTTTTGCTTCAACACAACACGGAGATGCATATCGAGGAAAAAGAATTTCTCCCATTTTTAAGGCGATAAAAGGAGAAGTGACTGACCTAAACGTGCAGGCCCCGGGGAAGGTCCCAGGCAGAAACGGGCCTTGGCCAGCTCCTCTCCCCAGGTCGCCTGACTCTTCCCGCCCCACCCTCGGACTCTCAGCTATAGGGTAGTCCTTGCACATGGTGGCACGTGTTAAATAACCTTTGACAAAGATCTTTGGTGACTCATGCCTCGGGAGTGAAAGGGTTACTCCTACTACTTCCAGGCTGGGGGACAGGATGGAGCTGGGGGTGGGCACACTTAACAGGGCTCCACAGGAAATGTCCTCGCTGTTCACCGTGCCACACAAAGGGGGCTTGTTTTGACCTTGAAGTCAACCCAACCTCTGATGACTCTTCCAGCCAAAAAAAGCAAATAGGATAAATCCATGGATTGTGCGCTGGGTCTCACGGGGGGCGGTGCTGGTCCACAAGAGGACATGGCTGGGCGTTGAGAAGCGGGGAGGCTGCTCTGGGCAGAAGCGAACGGGGCAGAGCTCAGCCACGACAGGAAGAAAAGCGTCCTCTGTCGGCGGACAGGCCCTAGACACAAGCCGAGGACTTCCTACGCTACCAGCAAGGCGCCTGATGCTCGGAGGTCTTCCTGGAGTAGGGGGCCTACGGGGGAACCTGAAAGAGTATTGGAGTTGCTGGAGGAGGTCCTGGAAGGTGGCGCGACCCATCCCAGATCACCCAGGACGCTACCGGATGACCTAGTGCAGGACAGAGGGTCACACACACGTTAATAAGACGCAGCCTCAAGCCCAAAGCCTGCGTACAAATCTTAATTCTTTCCCTTACGAGCAGCCCTTGGCCTCGGTTTTCGCCTCTATAAAATGGGGCTAATGCAATACCTCCTGAATAGGGTTGTGGGAAGAGTTGTATGGATGGGCGGTTGCACGGAAACTTGGGAATGAGGTCGGCGCACAGTAGGGGTTACATGGGTCGAGATTAGCAGCTGCCTTTACCTGGGTGCTTCCAAGGAGCGGGAGATGGGGGGTGACCCAGCGTGAGGTGAGCAGCGCTCATGGGCGTCGGCTGCTGACATGGGTCGGGCATAGCAGGGTGCTACTCGGAGAAGCAGCCTTCAGAAGCTGGGCGAGGCGGCCTCACCAAGCGCTATTCACTATGAGCGCATTTACACACGCAAATGAGGTTCTCTGCTCCTCAAGCGGTGACGTGGGGGTTTTGGAAACAAGGATCAATGAGACTTTCTGTGCCCGTTTCTAATGACTAGGGATTCTCAAAGGTCAAGCCCAGCAGTGGACAGATGCTTACAAAAAATCAACTCGGTTAACGTCACGGATGCTAACTGCCCCTGAGAGACTTAACATCTTTGCTTTTCGTAATTGCTGCTCTCTGGTCTGTGGACAACAGAAAGAACTAGAGCAGGATGTGGCCCCAGCCGGTGGCCTCCGTGACGCCCCCCACCCCCCAGCCCTCCCTCCTCTCCAGGAAGCCATGGAAATGAATCGGACCATGAGCGCGCCACACAGCTCCCCTCCTCGGCCTCCCAGTGTCAGCTGGGCTGATGGAAGTCCCTGGGGTCCCAGGAAAGTGCCACCTGGGGGCTGTCTCTGAGAACCTACAAACCACACCGGCAGTGAGTCCCCATGTGACCTGCGACAGTCCACCCCGCTGGGCCCCACTTTCTCAGGAATAATAAGATGGGGGTCCAGGGAGAGGTACAGCCATGCGAGTCTTGTGGTCCAGTCTAGTCTTCTTCCAGGGCCCTCAAATGTGTCCTCCTCTGGCTCGAGCAGGAGGCTGGAGGTTGCGGGAGGGCAGGGTTCAGGCAGGAACCCGCCTCCCCCATTTGACCTGGGACCAGTGTGGGTGACTCTGGGCCTGAAACTGGAGCCAGAAAACGCTGTGCTCAGGGAAAACCGCTGCTGCCCTCTCGTGGCCACTGGCTGGAATGGACTGTGTCCCCAGGAGAGGCCGGACCAGCACTGGGTTGCGGTGAGCCCTACTGTGTGCTCATGAGGGGCACTGCGAAGGGTCAGACATGCCCTGCCCTAGGAAGCCCGTGCCCCAGGGGGACAGATGTGCAGGCTGTACGGGTACCATCTGTAGCCTTTGTCTATGTGACCTTGGGCACGTTTCTTGACCTGTCTCCATTTCTTCCTTAAAATTAGGCTAAAAATAAAATGTCCTGGTCACCATGACAACCTACATCCCAAGCCCAGCCCCTTTGTGCCTTATCCCTGGACCAAGCCACCAAAGTCCCTCTCAGACTTGCCTGCTGCCTCCCGCCTACCCCACTTCGCCCCACACGGCGGCCACAGGGTCCTGATCGAAAAAAGGCAGTCAGATCGCAGCAGCCTCTGCCAAGTGTCCCTTACTGGGTTTTCATGCCACTCAGAGCAGGGGCCCGACTCCCAGCCATGGCCCCAGGTCCCACAGGATCTGGGCCATCACCTCTCAGACCACATCACCTACCTCTCCCGCAGGTCACCCTGCTCCAGCCACACCGGCCACCTCCCTGTCCCTGTCCCGGGACAAACTTCCCGTTCAGCACCCCTGGCCCTTCCATGTCCAATCTCCACTCTAAGCCACATGCCCCTCTCCCACCTTATCCTTCCCTGCTGAGCCTGCTGCCGTCCCGGCAATTTTCTTACTCACTTCGTCCCACAGCGGCCTCCCGCCAGAGCGAGTTTCCGTGGGGACAGGGACTCCGGTCTGCTTTGCTCACTGCCGTGTTTCCAACATCTAACATAGTACGTAACTCATTGCAGGGGCTCAGTGAACACCTATTGAATAAATAAACAAAAGAATGAGTGAGCAGGGCTTTGCTTGGCTTCAAATGAGCTGGTCCTGGGTGGGGCGGATGGGAGCTTCCAGTGTCATTGCTCTTAGTAGACAGTGAAGTGACCCCAAAGCAGGTGTACGCTGACCGCTGTGGGCCTCAGAAGGGCCTATCTTAGCATCCCTAGGTCAGGAAGGCTCAAAAGAAGTCACAAGCATATAAAACGTGGTTCTGGAAATAAGTAGTTTTCCCAAGTGAGGTGGGTTTCCAGGTGCTGGGAACAACAGGTAGCCCAGGGTCCCCTGGGGGCCCAAGGGATAGTTTGAAGCCAGCAGGAGTGCCACCAGCCTGGTGGCCTAGAAAGGTTACTCTGGGGGCTGTGTGAAGTGTGTCCCGGAGCCCAGGAGAACCCGGAGGCTGCTGTAGGGCGGGGACCAGGGGAGGGGTGTGCGGACAGCTGACCAGAGCAGCACGTGGAGCGGCCGTGGGGTGACCGTGATGTTTCTGGGTCTTCAAGGTGGGAGGCAAGGAGGAGTCGCAGACAGACCACCTCCCAGGGCTGAAATCATTGTTTTCTGCAGCATTTTCCCATGACTTTTTGGATGATTAGCCACTGATGTCATTCAAACCCATAAAAGAACTGTTTTCAGTCTCATGCAGAAAACAAGCCACGAGGCCTCACCAGCGAGCACCCTGCATGTGCGGGGTGCTGCTGCCATAAAGGCCGGCTCCCCGGGGCCGTCAGTAGAAAGAGGGTGGCCAGAATGCGGGAGATGTAGCCACCCAGGTGACAGCCGCGAGAGCCATGACCTGGTCTGCACCCCAGCCCAGAGTCACCTGGACAGGCCAGTGTGCCCAGAGGAGGGACCACCCTGTACGCACACATTTTCTGCAGGGTGAGGGGTAGGACCTGAGCGCATTCAGAGGCCTCTCTCTGGCTACGGGCCTCAATGCCATCCGGAGGGGGAGGGGGGTCAACATCATCTTTGTTCTGGTTGTTTGGTTGAGGTCAAAACGTAAAACTAAGAGTCGCAAATGGAAGTTTCAAGGAGTAGAGTCTGGCTTATCCAAAAGCACCTTCCACCAGCCAGAGCTGCCTATCAGAGAAGCTGGTCTGCGCATGGGGTGAGTCCCCCGCCCAAGTGGTCATAAAAAGAAGATCTCAGCCCTGGCTGGTATCACAGTGGATAAGGCTCTGGCCTGTGAACCCAAAGGTCACTGGTTCAATTCCCAGTCAGGACACATAACCAGGTTGCAAGCCAGGTCCGTAGCAGGAGGCAGGTGAAAGGCAACCATACATGGATGTCTCTCTCCCTCTCTGCCTCTCTCCCTTCCCCTCTCTCTAAAAATAATAAATAAAACCTTAAAAAAAAATAGACAATGCCACCCTGACGGGTGTGGCTCAGTGGATGGGACGTCATCTGGCAAAGCCAAGAGTTGCCGGTTCAATTCCCGGCCAGGGCACCAGCCTGGGCTGTGGGCCAGGTCCCCAGACGGGGGCGGTGAGAGGCGACCAACTGATGCTTCCCTTGCGCATCACAGTGCTTTTCTCCCTCTGTTTCTCCCTCCTTTCCCCCTCTCTCTAAAAATCAATCAATAAAATATTTTTTTTAATGTTAAAGACGTGGCCTCTCGGGAAGAAGTCAACAGCATTTCCGCATTCGAGGCTGAACGACCGCAGCCCACAGCTCTGTGGTGCTGGGCACGCGCCTCCCCCAGGCTGGCATTCACGCTCTGCACCAGCACCCCCACACCTCTGAGCCGCAAGACCACAGAAGCCGGTGTCTGTCTGCCCACCTTACCTGCTGGAATTGGGGGCTCCGAGAGCAGGTCGTCTCACACCCTGGGCGCAGCTTCCTCATGCCCACCAGATCCCAGCCCCCCCAGCCCCCCAGCCCCCCAGCCCCCGGCCGCATCTGAAGCTCCACTTTAAATGCTGTAAAAGGTCAGTTTATCTCCACTTCGCCACAGACAGGAAGCTGAGTACCCCTTTGCTTTGCTTCCACAGAAGCAAAAGAAAGTGCCTTCCCACAGTGTCTAAATTGGGGAGGGGGAGCATTGGGATTCCCTGGGAGCTAGTGACACCCCAGTTCCACCGCCACCACTGGGGCTTCCTCGGTTGATCCGCAGCCCTTGCCCCCCACCCCACCCCATCCCTTCCCGTTTCTTGAGGTCTGGCTTCGGGTTTGGTGGCAGGCGGCAGAAATCCTGTCCCCGACAAAGGTCAGTCCCCACACGCACGTCATGGAAGCTGCCTGGGTGTGGTGACTCATGGGGCTGACAGCCAGCATTCCAGGGTCCCACAGGCACTGCCGTGCCTCGCAGGGAGCCCGGCCAGTGTGGAGACCAACCATGGTCAGCCAGTATGGACGCCCTCCTCCGGCCTCGGCGCAGGGCACCTCAGCCTGGGGGCAGGGACCCCTGGAGCTGGCTAACCACTGATTATGGGTGGCCAGCCTGGGCCTTGTGGATGTTTAGCAGCAGCTCTGGCCTCCACCCACCATGTGGCCAGGGCCCCTGGCAGATGACCTCCCCCCACAACCATGACAATCAAAAATATCTCCAGTCACTGCCGCAGGTCCCCCCGGGGCGGTCACTCCAGCTGAGAACCTCTGAGCCAGAGCATCTCCCCCTTTTGCCTTGTTCTCAAACTGCTCTTGTGAGATTTCACAGTAGGAAAACAAATATTGTTAAGTTTTTAGGTTGGGACGTGTACATTTATGGATGGGCACAGACCCTGGCTTGACACCAGGCGGGGGGAGGGGCTCACCCTTCCCCCATGGACATCACCGTGCTGGTACCTAAAGGCACCGAGTGTCCCTGATCCGATTATCCCCACTTCTTCCACGGAGCAAGAAAGTGTTGCTCAGAGAGGTTAAGCAACTAGCCTGAAGTCACACAGCAGACTGTCCCTTCAATCTCTACCCAGCACTGGTTTTCATGGCCCCACATTAAGCCTGGATCCAGCCATCCCCAGTCAGGAGGCTAAAACTTGGGATGAGACAAAATGAAATGTGCCCTCTTGACAGGAACCAAATGCCCGGACGGCGTGTCGTGCTCATGTCACTGGCCTGGGCCAGTGTGCAGAGTGGAGAGCTGCAGAGCTGTGGGCCGGGCCCTGGCCGTGGACCGAACAAGCACCGTGCGCCGTGTGAGCTGGCTCATAAAAGGAAGCACCCAAAATTGTTTGTTGCTATTATAAGGGTCATTTTTCCCTATAAAAAGAGTAATTTTCGTTTACGGGGGCCCCGGGCAATTTTCCATCTAATTTGATGTTTTATAACGTCTGCGAGGCCACGCAGCCTTCGTCGGCTGCTTGGCGTAGACATTTTATGTTCACATTTCCAAGGTTATTGGTTCATCAAGAGCAAAGGAAACATGTGGCTGGGTTTTCCAGGGTCCTGGTTAGGAAGGGGACAGCTGATGGGAGGGGGGACTGGAAACGAACTTGCTGGGAAGCCCCCGAAGCCAGGCCCTCCCCTCCCCCAGCGGAGTCTGGAACACCAGGCGGGGAGGGTGGGGACACGGTCCCAGGTGAAGCCCCAGGTGGCTGCCCTGCTCAGAGGCACAGTCACGTGGCCTGGGCCCCCTCCTCCCGTCCAGAGCACCCCAATCTGGTCACACTGCTGACCTGTCCCGCACCTTATGTAGCTTTTCCCGTTGACTTATCACCACAACCTGTGGGACGGGGTTTCTAGTTGTCCCCAGAGTGGAAAAACGGGCGTGGAGCAGCCACCTCTGAGCAGGAGGTGGGGCCCCCCTGAACCTGGCCGTTGGACACCAGTGTGGAGTCCAACCCCCTGTCTGCAAGGGGCACTGTTTTTGCCCATTGTCACATGGACCCTCTATTTCCCCAGGAGTGTGGGGGCTTCGGCAAGACCCCGGCAGTGAAAGGCAGCTCCGTGGAGGCCTGGATGGCAGGGGGGCTGCTCCCTTCCTGCCCAAGTAGCAGACCGAAGGAGGGTTACGGGAGGCAGCACAAATGACGACTGAGTGACAGAAAATGGGGAAGATGAAGCCTAGGTAGGAAGAAGCAAGGCCTGACTCTCACGGAGCCGGCCTCTGCTGCGGGCTTCCAGCCTCAGGCCCCTCTGCAGGCCCCACGGAGGCTGGCACGGCAGCCTCAGCCCAGAGGGGCGACCAGGGGACGATCAGAGCCCTGGCCCCTGGGACAGCCCCAACTGGTTCCTAAGTGCTCTCTTCTTCCGGGGCCACCTGTGTCCCCGAGAACAGACTGGGTAGAAACCAGCAGGGGCTGTTCCAGGGGAGCGTGATTTTGTTTCACGTACGTACACTGGTCTTGTGGACGTAGAGATGGTCACGGAAACCCAGGAAAAAGAAAGTCTCCTGAACGTCAACCGGCAGACACAGGGGCACACATCGCTTAATGTTTAAGCCACGCGGGGCTGTCACACATGTTACATGCTACGAGTCTGTTTTCACCCGGTTGTGAGGTTACGGTGGACAACTCCCCGCAGGTTAACATCCTGCGCAGCGTCTGGGTGGACGGCGGCCCAGCTGCATTAGAGTGGGTCCCGCCTTCTCCCTGCAGGTGGGCGTGGAGGTGGTCTGGAGATTTCACGATGCTTTCCCATGCTGAGCAGGACGCCCGTGGGCCTAAGGGGGGCACGTCCTTT
Organism: Noctilio leporinus; assembly: GCA_004026585.1. Taxonomy (NCBI): domain Eukaryota; kingdom Metazoa; phylum Chordata; class Mammalia; order Chiroptera; family Noctilionidae; genus Noctilio; species Noctilio leporinus. The sequence continues at coordinate 66,233 of PVIW01003810.1, forward strand.
TTGCAAGGGCCCTTCAACTGTGGGCGACATGGCAGAGGGCCCAGCAGGGCCTCACCTCCAAGAGGCAGGAATTCATGGTTCCCTTCTTCATGCAGCAAGGCCAGGCCCCTGTGTGAGGATGTCTCAGTTTCCTTACCTGTGAGTCGGGGTGTCAATAACTCTTGCTTTGCTGGTCCAGTGAAGACTCAATGAGACGATGATACATTTGGGGTTCTCTTTCCAGATTTCCCTGCAGAATTTAGCTTCCAGGCCCAGCCACCACCCAACAGGCCTTGACACTGGGGGACAATCAGTGAGAAAGACCAGGTCAAATGAACTCTCAGGACGAGCTAGGAAGAGCCAGGGTGTGGGGTGAGGAGAGAAGAAGTGGGGGACAGGCTGGCATTCTGCCTCCCAGGCCCCAGCCCTGCCCCTTCAACCAAGAGAGGGCACAAGGGCTCCCCCCCACCCAGGCGCAGGTGGACCCCAGCTGGGTTGGCTGATGTCCCCTGCATCTCTGGGATCGGGGAGGGCCCCGGTCACCTGAGCTCCCCCTGATTCCATCTGCAATCCCACTGAGTTGCACCCCACTCCCCATCCTGCCCACCCACCCACCCTGGACTGGAGAGAGGGTGCAAGGATGAGAGCCACACCGGAGTCATTTTTCTATCGCCCCAGTGCTGGGCACCGCCCGGCAGTCAGTGACTGCGAATGAGCCCGGGAGGGAATGGATGAATGGATGAATGAATGAATGAGTATTCCAGGCGGGATTCAGAGAGAATCCACACAGGTAGGAGCCATAAGACATAGGGAGGGTAGTGCCCTGTCTGTTCTCCGATGTTGGGGGAATTGGTGAGATGCAGGCTCTGTTCCCTCCTCCACGCTGATATGCCCTGGTCCTCGGACAAGTTACCTATCCTCCCCGCTACCCAGGTTCCGGGTGTGTAAAGGGGTGGTGAGTGGCTGCCGCCCTTCTCCTGCGTGTATTTACACCCCCAGCTGAGCGGGGCTGCTGATCATTAGGGACCCTTGTGTTACCAGGGTGCCTGCTATTTGTTTCAGCCAAGCTCCCTGAGACATGCAGACACCGTTAGGAAAGTTGTTACACTCTCAGATCCTGAGAAACGAGGGCACGCCACACCACGCAGGGCCATGCCACACAGAGCCACGCCACGCAGGGCCACACCGCGCAGGGCCACACCACGCAGGGCCACGCCACACAGGGCCACGCCGCACAGGGCCACGCCACGCAGGGCCACACCACGCAGGGCCACGCCACACAGGGCCACGCCACGCAGGGCCACACCGCGCAGGGCCACACCACGCAGGGCCACGCCACACAGGGCCACGCCGCACAGGGCCACACCAAGAGGCTTCAGGGTCAGTCAGGAGGCGGAGAGAATGGAGGGGAGGCTCAGGCAAGAACCTCCATTGAGGTTTGCGCAGGAAGAAGCAGGAAGGCAGGGCTGCAGGCTTCGGAGGGGGTTGTCCGGATCATTTCAGGGCTCAGGGGCACCAGGCAGTCCCCAGGGACTGCGAGGATAGAGGGGACAGGGGCCCCGAGTGGGAGTGCCAGGTTGGGGCGGAGCGGGGCGCTGGGTGGGGTGGATGCACTGGAAGGTGTGTGTGAAGGAGTCCTTCGCCTGCCCGGGGGCTGGCTCGCCCAGGGAGGGTGGTCCTCCAGGGGCAGCAAGGCCCCAGATGCTGGAGCATCGAGATGCAGATGGTGAGAGACATGGGTGACAGGCCACGAGAGCCAGTACAAGAGAGGGCCCTGGGGCGACCGAGTTTAAACCCCAGACCTATCCCTCCCAGGCTAGAGGGGTGACATCCTGGGCCGTGACCCTGAGGATGGCCGCCTCGGCCTCTGGTGGGCCACGTGGGGCACCTGCCTCTGGCGCAGCGGCACCTGTGGGAGAACTTCGCCAGCAGGAAGCAGCCCTGTGCAGGGAGGACAGGTCTCTGCACAGGGTCCCTGTGGGTCAGCAGGATGGGGCCCGCAGCCCCGCCGAGGTAGGTGGGTGCTTCCCGGAGTGGAAAGAAAGCCAAGTTGCTTACGGTCCCCCACCCCGTCGCCCCCTGCCGACCCCTCCCAGGTCTGCCAGCGCCACCACCAACCAGAGGGTGTGAGGGTGCAAAGCCCAGCCGCTGAGGTGCCAAAACAGAACGAGGTATTATGCGAAACGGCTTGCCCCGAACACAGGCTTTATTTTATTATCTACGTTTTAAACTCTTTACTGCGCCTCCCAAGATGCTGTCTGGTTTGGAAAATCGCCTGTAACAAATGCACATACTAAATGTATTATTTTTAAATGCAGAGAGACGTGCCATTTTTATTAATAGAGCAGAAGCCGCCTCTGCCCCCCACCTCATAAGCATGCAGCAAACCTCAGGCCAGCCCCTCCTGCGTTAGGCTCTGTGAGTGGAAAGGGAAGGTGTTCTGGAAGGTTCCAACACCTGTTCCCTTCCCCACTACCACGTGGGTCCTGACCGTTTGCAGCCCTGGGAAAGTCAGTCACAGCCCCCACACCTCCCTCTCTGTGTTGGAACAGCCGTCCTCCTGCCATGCCCCAGGCTCCTGCCCCCGGCCCCGCCCCTCTTCATCAGACCCCCACCAGCTCCCCCAGGGCAGGGAGGCGAAGATGCCCAGCGAATCCATCCAGGCAGCGGGGAGGGGAGAGCTCACCAGGCAACAAGCAGGACCGGTACACCCTAAAGCTTGGACATGACAGGTGCCGCTACACCGGAGTGACAGGAGGACAGGGCTAGGGTGGGCACAGGAAGGGGGGTTAGGAAGAAGAGGAGGAGGAGAAAGAGAGAGAAGAAAGGGAAGAAGAGAAAAGTGAGATATAGGACCCAATGTACCTTACCAAAAAATCAAAAATATATCCGTACAAATAACAGCACACCCTCCACAAGAAGATCCAAATAAAAACACACATGCCCGCATGTACACACACCAGGGAGGGAGGTGGGATACAGGCCTCAAAGGGAGCACACACATCAGTGAATAGAAAGGCTTTCCCCAGCCAGACAGAAGGGGTGTTGGGCAATGGGGTATGGTCACCTCAACATCGCATCTGAGGGCTAAAGAGAAAGAAAGAAAAACACCAGAGAACTCCAACCACACACATCCATGTCTGCATTCATACACAACTCAAGCAAATTCTACTCTAAACTGGCCTTTTCTTAGCTTAAATGAGCCCCATGTCCTCCATGCCCAGCTTTGGCCGTGCTGTTCCCTCTGCCTGGGATGCTGTTCCCTGCCCTTTCAACCACTCAGCCTTGCCTCATGGCTCAGATCCCTGCTCTCCTGTCTCGTCCTCCCAGGCTGCCCTGGGAACACCCCTTCCAGAGTCCCACACGGACACTGTCCTCTCTCCATCTGTCCTCTGACTGCAAGGAAGCCAGGGCACCTCACCTCCTACTGTCACCGCAACGCACTGCAGACTCACCTCCTCCCTTGTCACCGCAGTGCCCCTCCCGTGTCCTCAGCTGGGGCCTTCCACTGGGAATGCCACAGGCCCTCGCAGTCTGCGGCCTGGCTCTGTCACCTGAGCTCCCTCCCACTACCCGCCCCCAACACCCCCTGTGACGGCCTCTCCCTCCTGCTTCCAGGTGAGATCGACCCCTGGGCCCAGTCCCTACTCCACGTGCACAGTCCCTGAGGGTCTCTCCACACTGCAGCTTCCTTGGCCTCTGACCCGCTGGCTGGGGGGACACCATGGGCCCCCCAACCGATTGCCCCGTAAGTAACTTGCCTCTGCCCCACCCCCAGGCCCATTGCTGTGCCAGGCACCACGGTCAACATCACTCTCCTTCCACAGGCCACCAAGGTGAGCAAAGCAGAGGCCCAGACTCTGGGAGCTCATGGTCCTGTGGCCGAGTTGGAGGCCGACAGGTCCAGGAACGACACCCGCTCACTGATCTGTCCCCAGGTGCCAGACAGGGTCCAGGCGGGGAATAGACCCTCAAACTATGTAACTGAGAAGACTTGAGTACAAAGACGCTCTGAAGGTGTCGGGGAGGCCCGGGTAACCGTCAGGGACAGGGTGCACCTGGGCGCTAATGGCAGGGGCCACCACCTCTCCTGGGCCTGAGCACGGAGCCGCCAGGCTCCAGCAGAGGGAAGTGGCCGGCCACAGCCACCACAGCCTAACACGCGTTGTGTTCCTGCACGGGCACGGGGGTGGGTGGGGGGACCTCAGCCAGGAGGCTGCCCTGAAAAGGCACACTCACGGGTCCTCAGGGGGACCTAACGTGCCCTGCCACGGGGGACCACACGGGGAAGCACCAGCCTCGGTGGCCAGGCAGGGGGAGAGGAAGCTGGGCAGGAGCCCTGACAGAAGCTGCAGGGGAATGCGCAGAGACGCAGTGTCAGGAAGCTCTGGGCGGGGCCAGGACTGTCTGCGGGTTCCTGGTACCTGGCCCTGGGGTGATGAGGGTGGGTGCAGAGGGAAGCCCAGCTGAGTGAACCCCACAAACGTCCCGGTCCCGGCTCGGCTGGACTGCACTTGGGAAATGTGCTGGTGAATGTATGTCACTCTCACTGCCCACCCTGTGAGGGGCAGCCCCTTCCAGGTCAGCAGGGCCCAGGAGGCCAAAGCACCTGCATACGGAACACACCCTGGAAAGGAGGGGCCGAAGGAACAATGCCCAGCCCTCACTCTATCCCCACACCCCTGTCCCCTGACTGATGTCAACTATCCGCTGAAGCCCAGCTGGGAGGCAAAGGGCGAGGGGACCCGGCGGGCAGCCGGCCTCCTTGTCCCAGAGCAGAGTGTGTGGCTCCGGTGGGGAAGGGCCGCACCCAGCAGCCACCCCAGCGGGCAGGTGAGGACCCCTTGCTCCATGGGGAGGCTCCCCAGGCCACTCCCGCTGTGGGTGACGCAGCCCCAGGCCGAGGTGGGACACACCCCTGAGCTGCGTTTTGAGGGATGAAAGGCGCTTCCCGGGAGTGCCGGCCGGAGGGGGAGCCTGCCCAGGGCGCGGAGATGAACACAATATGTTTGGCAGCGCGAGGGCTGCACGTTGCCGGGTTGTGCAATTTCCGGGGAGGAGAGGGGCTGGCCAGCGAAGCGCTCAGGGAACGTCTGCCTTGAGTCACTTCACTGTCCTCGCTGGCCTGAGGGCGAAGCAGCAGATCCCAGGGACGCGGCTCTGGGGGAGCGCCTGGCAGGGCTGGGAGAGGCCACCCCAGGACCCTTGCTCCCCCAGGGATCGGGGGAAGACCACCTAGACCACCTCGCCGCTCTAGGGAAGCTCCGACAAGACAGTGCGTGAGAGCTTCAGCAAATCAAAGGAGAACACAGGGATCACGGGCAGTAACTGCCGTCTGCACAGGGGACGCTGAGGGTCAGGCCGCAGGGGGCAATAGCTGGTCTGTCTGGGCTCACCACCCTCATGCACAGTGTCACCCAGTGGGATGAGGGAGGATGCCAAGGTCTGTCCCCCTCTGTGATTAGCCTTGACTTCAAACCCACGCTCCACGCCCAGCTCTCTGGAAAAGAGAAACAGCCCTCCGGGGGCCAGAGAACACAACACCCTTGGATGCCGTGGCCGTGGGCCGGGCGCCGGCAGGCTTATCATGGGACGCGGTGCTGCCAAGGCCCGGCCAGCGCGCTTCCCAGGGAGTTCTTGGCTCTGCCCGAGGGCCGCCCGTCTGGTGGGATTCGTCTCAGCCTACGTGACGCGCACGGAGAGAGACGTACACAAACAGCGCTCCCCAGCCTTCGCCTGGCAACGAAGGCGAGACCACGCCAAATGCATGTGCCTTTCGAGTCTGCCCTTCTGCAGGATAAAAGGATAAAAGCCACCAGGAGGGGCAGCTGGGACAGGAAGTCGCATACAGGGCACTGGTGTGTCTTCCCAGAGTCGCTGGGACTGCGGGTGGCTGGGGGTGGGAATGGAGGGGGGCAGCCAAGGTAGGTAGGTGATCTTCAGGGGCCCAGCGACCTGGGGGATGGGATCTGCAACCTTGGGGGGGGGTGTCATCTCAGCTCCATCAAGCCCCCTGCAAAGGGGCACCTGGGAAGGTATCTGCATCCTGAAGGCTGTCCCTGGGCTGGGGTCCGCAAGGCTGAAAAGGGGTTTTGAGATCATCTCATTCAACGTGATAATTTTGGAGCTTCAGCCTCAGCCAAGGTCGTGCAAATTCACGGAAGGACCCAGGCTGAGCGGTCCTGGTGGAGGAGACCACCTGCCCAAGGGTTTGGGGTCAGGGAGTCCGGGGATAGAATCCAGACTCTGGCCATTCCTTGTTTCTGACGTCACGCAAGTCCTCAGCTCCGTGGTTCGGTTTCCTTGTTTGTGAAAGAAATGGCAGCGGCCCTGGGTGTTGGGACTGGCCAACAGGGGACTGAGGGTAAAGGGACTGGGACGAGGAGGGAGACTGCACTCCTGTCCTGTCGGGTCGTCCAGCGGCTGCCAGATGGCCAGCTCCTGGGGACTGTTATCAGCTTCATCAAAGGATGGGAACGAGGCCTCAATACACCAAGAGCCAAACTTCTGGGAAACTCAACGTGCTTCTGTTGGGAAAACAGAAATCCCCGTCCGTCCGTGGGACCGGGAACTGGTTCTCGCCGCCTGCGCAGAGCTGAGCGGGGCTCAGGAAGGGCTGGGGGAATTCTGGGGGAGGAGAGACGGCAGGAGAGATGAGAGCAGGATGCCTGTGGCCCTGACGGGAGGGACACTCAGGAAACTGTCACAGCTGCAGCAAGAGCCACAGCCACGCTCCGAGACCCCCGGATCGTCCGGGAGGAGCCTCTGTGCTCTGCCCGCCCCACCGCCCCACGGCAAGGGCTTCCGGGAGACCCAGCTTGCAGGCTTCCCAATCCTGCAGCGCAGGGACGAGCTGAACAGCAAGGAGCACAGTCACCAACGTCAACTGTCCCCTCCATTTACCTATAAATGCGGTGAGAGGCCAATGGAATCCTCCAGAATGATAAGACTCATGAAGAAGAATAGAGAGTCAAGGATAACCAAGGAAGTAGTGAGGAAAAGGAGGAGGAGGTATGTGTGTGGGGGGTCCCCTTAGAGGAAGGGGGGAGGGAGGATGTGGCAGGGTCCCCAGGACTCATAGATGTCAGCTTCTAGGCGCCCTCACAGTTAGGATTTATTACAGAAAAGACATGCAGAGCTGAGTCAGCCACAAGAAAGGCCCATGGGGAGAAACCCGGAGCAAACGAGGCTCCAGCTCCCAGGGTCCTCTCGGGGGGTCACACGGGATGCACCTGATTGCCTGAGCAGCACAGGTGACAACACCTGGGAAGGGCCGTGCCCCCAGGAAGACTTTAATCTCAGCACCCGAGGGTCCTATCGGCAGCTGGTCACACAGGCGTCCTCTGCCTGGCGCACACCAAGTTTTACATTCCCAGAAGAAGGGCAGGTGGTCACCGTGCAAAAGGTTAGGGCACAGTGAGCCACTCTTATCACTTCTGAGAGTGGCAGCAACTCTCCTGAAGTCCAAGTTCCCAGGCGCTAGCCCAGGGAGAGCAGCCTCAGACCAGATGTGTTAGTTTTTTTCTGCACCACGTGGAATTGACCCTGTCATATATCAAAACTTATTATAGCACTATGCTAGCATTATATCTACCTATATGAATAAAAATAGGATAGTGTTGACCCAGGGACAAGAGAGTGCTGATGAGAATAGAATGCAGGAGGTAGACGTCACCACCCCCTTATATAAGAACAAAGTTGGCATTACAAATCTTTGGAGAAAAAGTATACTTCAAGAAATGGTTTTGTAACAATCAGGCAACCACATGAAAATAAATAAAATTAGATCTCCTTTTCCTTCCAGTCATAAAAATATGTTCCTCCTCGAAACAACTGAAAAATAAAACAAGTATTTTAAAGAAATGATCATAAATTCAGGGGAGGTAAAGCTATCTTAAATCACATATACACACAAAAACCACAGAAGTAAAGCTTCCTGCTTGGATTTGGCAATGATTTCTTGGATAGGACACCAAAAGTACAAACTACGGGAGAAAAAAAAAAAAGTTGAACTTTATCAAAACCAAAAACTTTTGTACCTCAAGGACACTATCAACAGAATGAAAAAGAACCCATGAAATGGGAGAAAATACTTGCAAATCCCATATCTAGTAAGAGGTTGGTATGCAGAACATACAACGAACTCCTACAACTCAACAACCAAACACTGTCCCCCACCCCATAACCCAATTTAAAAATAAGCATGCCCTGCCTGGTAGCACAGTGGATAAGGTGCCAGTCCTTGAACCCAAAGGTTGCTGGTTCGATTCCCAGCCAGGGCACACAAGCAGATTGCAAGCCAGGTCTCCAGCCAGGTCCGTGGCTGGAGGCAGGTGAAAGACAACCATACACTGATGTTTCTCTCCCTCTCTGCCTCTCTCTCTGGAAATAATAAATCAAATCTTTTTTTTTTTAATAAAGTTTAAAATAGTTTTAAATAAAAAATAAGCAAAAGACCTGAATAGCCATTTCTCCAGAGAAGATACACAAATAGCCAATAAGCACACAAGAAGATTCTGATCATCACTAATCAAAATCACAATATGATAAACTACTCCACACCCCTTAGGATGCCTATTATCAACACACACAAAAAGTAAATAACAACAACAATAAAAAATACACACAATTGCAAACATTGACAAGAATGTAGAAGAATTCAAACCCTTATGCCTTGTGGGGTGGTGTGTGTGTAAAATGGTGCAGCCACTATAAAAAATGGTACAAGCCCTGGCTGGTAGCACAGCGGATTAGGTGCCGGCCTGGGAACCCAAAGGTCGCTGGTTCGATTCCCAGCCAGGGCACATAACCAGGTTGCAAGCCAGGTCTCCAGCCAGCTCTGTGGTTGGAGGCAGGTGAAAGGCAACCATACATTGGTATTTCTCTGTTTCTCTCCCTCTCTCCCTTCCTCTCTTTCTGGAAATAATAAATAAAATCTTTGGGGAAAAAAATGGTATAACAACTGCTCCAAAAAAATTAAAAATATGATATAATAATTGCTCTGAATTCATACCCTAAAGTTTACATCTAGCACGTAACTAGCTATTTGTATTCCCATGTTCACAGCATTATTTGCAGTAGCAGATGAGTGCATAAGCCATATTATATATAATATGATTATTCAGCCTTACAAAGGAAGGACATTCTGACACCTGCTACAGAACGGGTGACCCCTGAGGACTCTATGCTCAGTGAAACAAGCTGGTCACAGTAAGAAAAATGCTGCCTGAGTCCCCTGATACGCAGCCCGCAGAGGAGCTGGACCCACAGAGCCAGGACGTAGAGTGGTGGGTGCCCGGGGCTGGGGCGGGCGCAGTGGCGAGCTAGTGTTTAATGGACATTGAGTTTCCATCTGGGAAATGAAGAAGTTCTGGAGATGATGGCAGGAGTGGTTAAAATGATACATTTCACATGTGTAAGTTTGACCTCAATTAGAACACCACACACACACATTACAAGCAAATATATGAGTAGCGGCCTGAAATGCCATGCGCAGATGACACAAAGCATCACAGATAGGAAGCCCCGCCGGAGAGGTGTCAGCAATCTGGAAAAGAGACGACACATGAAAGTGCTTTCAAGCCAGGAGGAAGAAGACGAGCGACGTAAGAGGAAGGCGGTGGACAGAACACACGAACGAGCAATTCTCGAACAGGCGAGAGGACGCCCATTTCCTGTGGGAAGCAGGTAAGCCCGTGATTGCATGATGATGCTTTCCTCGCTCTGGTTCTGAGCGCGCAAACCACGACCGAGTGTGACCTACCCCCACTGAGGGGGTGCTGAGCAGCTGGGGCTCCTGCACCGCGTCTGGAGCGTAGCCAGGCAGCCGTTGGAGAGTGATCAGCAAAACTGAAAATGTACACAGTGTAGGGGACACCACAGTCCATGTCAGTAGCAAAGGACGCACACCACAAATAGATAGGGACTTCAGGATCCCGGGGGAAGCCTAGAGCCACCAAGGAGTCCTTCTGGCTCCAGCTGGATGGATTCTTCAGGTGGGAGGTGACAGGAACATATGGTTAAATGCAGGTTAGATGGTGTTTCAATGATGCATTTGCAACTGCTTGATATGTTATTTAAAGTAATGAAAAGAGAATGAATAAATAATCAGCCAGTGGGCCATGTATGGACCAGTAATGACCGTTAATCGTGAATTGAGAGCTATGAATAGTTTAGTTTCATGACGTAGTAAAAGAAGGAAGTAGGGGAAGGAGAGATGGAGGGAGGGAAGGCACTGGCTCCTTGGGGCTGAGGGTGCGGGAGGGTGCAGCGTGGGGTCCGGGGGCAGCACTAGGATGAGCCCCCCCTTTTTTTTTTTGGCTAGTCGAGGGCAGAGCTGTGACTGGTTCTCAGCATCTCAGATCCTAAAGCAGCTGCCCTGTCCACTCCTCCCGCCATGTCGGTCTAGGTCATCTAAGAAGCAGGTGCCAAGATGGGGTTAAATATGCAGGAATACTGTAAGGAAGTTACCTGTGTGAGGAGCCATAAAGGCCAAGGCAGCTGACTCACCCTGATGCATCCCAGAGAAAGAGCAAGGGAAGGAAATCTGGTGGAACCATGTAGCCTCTCAAGAAGGTCCCACAGGCCACTGGGATGTCTTCAATTCAAGATCAGCTGTCAGAAAAGTTCAGTTTCCCCCAGACATGCTGATGAACCTCAGGGCAAGCACAGCCTGAAATGACATGGAGAGTAAAATTAATACATCAAAACAGTTACTATAATTATATTCCGTATGTCCAAAAATCTAGATGAAAGGTTGAGTATATTAAGAAGCAACATAAAAGATATTTTTACAAGCCCAAACTAAGTTTCTAGAGATAAGAACCATAATGTCTGAGATGAACAATATGCTGGATAGAATTAATGGCAGACTTGATATTGCAAAAGAAAATATTAGTGAAATTTAAGATATAACAATAGATAGTATTCAAAGTAACAGGAAGAGATTTTTAAAAAGACAAAAATAAACAGATATGTAATTGGAGTCATGAAAAAAGAGAGAAAGAAGGATGGGTAGAAAAATATTTTAAGAATCAATAGCCAAAAATTTCCAAAGTTATTAAAACCATAAACCCACTGATCCAAGAAGTTCAACATAGCTCAAACACAAGAAACTTGAAGAAAATAACACTAAGGAACATCGTAAACTCTTTTGTCTCAAATAGTATAAACAGAAAACTTTAAGAGCAGCCAGAGGAACGAACAAATGTCACATACAGAGGACATAGATAAGAATGACAGACAGACTACTAGTTAGAAATAATAAAGCTATAAGGCAGTAGAGAAACATCTCTAGACTGCAGACCAAAGGAAACTGTCAGGGGGGAGTGGGGAGGAAGAGGCAAAGAAAGGGAGCAGTTTAGTCAAGAAACTAGTATGAAAGAACCATGGACATGGACAACAAGTGGGATTGACTTTGTGGGGGAGTGGGTGGGTAAGGAAGGTGACAGAGGGGAGTGAAAAGGGGATGGATGTAATACAACAACAATAAAATTAAATTAAAAAAAGAAACTGTCCAAAAAATTTTTAATGTTTCCAGAAAGAAAAAAAGAAACTGTCAATCTATAGTTCTATACCCAGCAAAACTATCTCTCAAAAAATGAAGACAAAATGCAGACATCTTCAAACATACAAAAGCTAAAGGAATTCATCAATAGCAGACCTATACTATAAAGAAATATTAAAGGAAGACCCTTGGACAAAATAAAAGCAATACCGAATGAAGTCTGGATCAAACAAAAAAACAACCTTTAAATGCTAATAGGGTTCAAAATAAGATATGAGAGAAAAATAAAACATACCTACTAACACTAATCAAAAGATTTCAGAACAAAAAATATCACCAGGGTCGAAGAGTGTAATTTCAAAGGCATGCAAGAGTCAATTCATCAAAAGGACATAACAAACAGTTATGCTCCCACAATAGTAGGGTTTCAAAACACCTTAAGCAAAAACTGACAGAACTGAAATAATTAATTGTGAAAGAAATCCACAATTAATAATCAGAGATTTCAATACTCCACCCAGATAACTGATAGAAAAATAAATGCCCTGGCTGGTAGCACAGTGGATAAGGCGCCGACCTGCGAACCCAAAGGTCGCTGGCACAATTGGTCGCTGGTTCAATTCCCCAGCCGGGGCACATAATCAGGTTGCAAGCCAGGTCTCCCGCCAGGTCTGTGGCTGGAGCCAGGTGAAAGGCAACCATACATTGATGTTTCTCTCTCTCTCTCTCTGATTCTCTCCCTGCCCCTCTCTTTGGAAATAATGAATAAAATCTTTAAAAAAATAAAAATAAACATAAAATTAGCAAGGATATTAATAACTTAAACTATATGGTCAACCAGCTTAACCTAATTAAATTTTTACAATACTTTACTGAACAATGGCAGAAAGTTATTTTCAAATGCGTTTAAACTATTTAACAGGATAGTCCATATTCTGGGTTATAAATTAAATTTCAACAATACATTTAAAAACACTCAAAAACCAAATATATTCTCTGATGATGAGAATTTAATTAAAATCATAAACAGAAAGGTATCTGAAAAATCCCCAAATATTTGAAAACTAAATATATTGTTAACGAACCCATGGATAAAAGAAAAAATCAAAAGAGATATTTTGAATATTTTTAATAGAATGAAAATGAAAACACAGTAAAAGTTCTGGGATGCAGCTAAACTAGTACTTGACAGATATGCTTAGTAAAAAATGCCTATTTTTTTAAAAGAGAAGGTTTCCCCTGGCTAGTGTGGCTCAGTGAAATGGCACTGACCTACAAACCCAAAGGACGCTGGTTCAATTCCCAGCCAGGGCACATAACCAGGTTTCAAGCCAGGTCTTCAGCCAGGTCCTTAGCTAGAGGCAGATAAAGGCAACCATACATTGATGCTTCTCTCCATTTCTTCCTCCCTTCCTGCCCTTCTCTCTGAGAATAATAAATTCTAAAATATTTTTTTAAAGAGAAGGTTTCAAACCAATGACCTTAACTTGTATCTTAAAAGGCTAAGAAAAGAGAGGACAAATAAAATTAAAGAAAATAATAAGGATAAGAATGAAATCAATGAAATAAACAAAAAATGTTTAAAGCCAAAAAATGGATGATACTAAAGCATGTTTTTTGAGAAGTTCAATAATAAAAATTGATACACTCTAAGCCAGATTTATCAGTACAGTAGAAGATAAATTCATAAATTACCAAAATCAAGAATGAGAGTGGTAAGATCACTACAGAGTCTACAGATATTTAAAAGATAATAAGAAAAAAATATAAACAAATGTGTGCCAGTAAATTCAATAAATTAGATGAACAAATTCCTCAGAAGATACTAACAAAGTTCTCTGAAGAATAAGTAGATAGCTTGAACGACCTTAAATCTATTGAAGTAATGGAAAAATATAGTTTTAAACCGTCCCATTAAGAAAACTTCATGGTCAGAAGGCTTCACTAGTGAGTTCTATCAAACATGTAAGAAATCAATGAATACCATCCATATAAGAAACGAGTAATATCAACCCTATACAAATTATATCAGAAAATTGAACAAGAGGGAACATTCCTCAGCTCATTCTTTGAAGCCAGCATTACCATGATAGCAAAACTGGACAAAAACATTGCAAGAAAACCAAAGATGAATATCCCTCATAAACATAGATGCAGTGATATCAAAATTTCGGAATCCAATAATACATAAAAAATGATAACACATCAAGAGCAAGTGGGATTTATCCCAGGAATACATGATAGGTTTAAGTTATTAAAGCTCTGTGTAACTCACATCATTAACAGAATAAATAATGAGAAGCACACATTATCATCATAAACACAGAAAACACCATAACATTTAACAATAATTTCTGATTTTTAAAAAGCTTAGTAAATTCAGAATATGAAAATTCCTTACCATGAACAATTTATAACTAATAATTAAAGGTAAAAGAAGCAGTGCTTTCCTTTGAAGATCAAGAATAAGGCAGAGATGTCTGGTTTCAACCCTCTATTCAGCCTTTCACTAGAGACTGTGACCAGTGCAATAAGGTAAGAAAAGGAAATAATAGATATCCAGATGGGAAAGGTAGAAGAAGTAAAACCGTCTTGACTTACAGATCACATAATCCTCTGTAGAAAATCTAATTATAGGGAAAAAAACTTTTAAGCTACTAGAACTAGTAAGTGAGGTTATCAAGTTTTCATGACATAAGATCAAAATATAAAATTCTATTGTATCTCTAACTATTAATTATTAACAACCAAAATGAAAATAAAAGTACCATTTACAATAGCATCAAAAATATAAGTTATCATGTGGGATGGTCTGGCCAAAGTATGCCAAATATTTTTAAATAAAAATATATGGGAAACCACAAACATGGCTGTGAGAAATTGAAGAAAACCTAGACAAATGGAAAGATAGACTATGGTCATGGATCATATTGTTTTTTATTTATTTATTGATAGGGGAAAGGAGGGAGAAAGAGAGGGAGAGAAACATCAGTTGGTGGCCTCTCCCACTCACCCTGAGGAGGGACCCAACCTGCAACCCAGGCATTAAACCCAGTGGCTTGACCAGGAATCAAACTGGTAATCTTTTGCTTTGCCCTGACTGGGAATTGAACCAGTGATCTTTTGCTTTGCTGGATGATGCCCAACCAACTGAGCTACACCAGCCAGGGCAGGAAATTCTTTATTATTTGATGACAATTCTCCCTAAATTGATTTAGAGATTTAAATCCTTCTCTATTTACTTCCAGCTGGTTCTTTTGTAGAAATTGACCAACTGATTCTAAAGTTCATATAGAAATGAGAAGACCTAAAATAGTCAAAACAAATCTGAAAAAGAAGAATAAAGTTGGAGGACTTACACTACTTGACTTCAAGATACTGTAAATCTACACCAATCATGACATGCATGATTGGTGTAAAAACAGACACATAAACCAACAGAACAGAATACAGAGTTCATAAATAAGGGTATGCGTATAGGGTCAATGGATTTTCTACAAAGGTACAGAGCCAATTCGATGAAGTGAAGATAGTCGCTTCAACAATGAGTGCGGGAACCATTGGAAATCCGATGCAACCAAGTGAACTTTGATCTCTACCTTGCACCATACACAGCCATTAACCAAAATAAATCATAGACCTGAATGTAATACCTAAGGTCATGAAACATCTAAAAGAAACCATTGGAGAAATTCTTCATGACCTTGGGTTAGGTCATGTATTAGATGTGACACCAAAAACATGATCCATCAAAGAAAAAAAAATTGATACATTGAACTTGACCAGAACTTAAAACTTTTGTTCTTCAAATGACACTGTTGAAAATAAAAGAACAAACCACAGACAGGGGAAAAAGTCTGGCACAGCATGTATCTGATAAAGGACTTACATTCAGAACATATAAACTTTTAAGACTCAATCAGGAGAAAACACACAACCCAATGTTTTAAATGGGCAACATCTGAACATACACTTCACTGGGGATCATGGCTGGATGGCAGCTTAGCACCTGAACAGATGCTCAACATGATTAGTCATGAAAGGCAAATTAACCCCTAATGAGATACGACTAAATATCTCTCAAAGTGTCTCGAATTTAAAGGAGTGACAATACAACGTCTGGCTAGGACAAGAAACAGCCACAACACTCACACCACACAACTGCTGGGAATGGAAAATGCCACAATTACTTTGGAAATCGAGTTAGCAGTTGTTTTTAAGTGACGCATAAATCTACCATATGACCCAGTCATTCCCACTCTTAGCTCTTTATGCATGATAAATGAAAATATACACCTGTGTGAAGACTTACATACCAATGTGTACAGCAGCTTCATTTTTAATAGTCCAACTATTGGAACAACCCAAATGTCCACCAACGGGTGAATGCACACATCCTGGTATAATCTGTACAACAGAAATCACTCAGCAATAAGATGGAATGAACTATTGATCAGTAGGACAACATCGGTGAATCTCAAGATCATTTTGCTGAGTGGAAGGAGGCTGACTTGCAAGAACACCTACTAGACGATTCCATTTACACAAAACCTCAAAAAATGCAAAGTAACCTACAGAGACAGGAGACACATGGGAGGAGCCCAGAGGTCGCCCGGGGGCACCAGGGAGTGTGGGGGCCGTGCCCCTGCTCCCCGTCTGGACCCCGGTGATGGCCGCACCAGTGCACACATCTGTCCAAGCTGTCCACTCCACGGGCAGTTCAGAGCATGTCGGGTATGCTCAAGAGAGCTGTTTTGAAGCATTTCGTCCTGCGTTTACATTCTTTCTGTTTTAATTAATTAATTGTTGTTTTACATTTATTCCATTTTCCCCCCATTGCTCTCCCCTGCACCACCCCCTGCATTCCCTCTCCCACAGTCAGTCCCCACGTGTCCATGTCCATGGGTCACTAAGACTAGTTCCTTGACTAGACCCTTCCCCTGCATTTCCCCTTTCTCCCCCTCCCCTCTCCCTCTGGTCACTGTTGGTCTGTTCCTTGTTTCCAAGCCTCTGGTTCTACTTTGCTTGTTTGTTTGTTTGTTTGTTTTATTCATTAGTGTCCTGTATTAGATGAGATCATATGGTATTTATCTGTCACTGCCTGGCTTATGCTTAACTGATATGCAAGCAACTTTGCACCCCCAGGAGTGTACATTCGTGTGGCACCGATGAAGAGTCAGTCCAACGCGTCACACACGGGCTCTTGTCACCACCTGACCCACTCTGTAGTCACTTGTTTATGTGCTTTTCCCTTTCCTGCCACCGACACGGGAGCTGCCAGATGGCAGGGACTTCGTCCATTTTCTGTGACAACTTGTGACCAGATGAGGGGAAAGGAATCAAGTTCCTAGGAGAAAGACATCCACCCCTGCTGAGAGAGTGGCAGGGTGAGCCTGCTCCATCTTCCATCCTGGTGACAGAGGCCCTGAGGGGCACAGATGAGACCTGGACCCAGGATCAGGGACCCAGGAAGCTGCAGGGGACAGGGGGAGGCAGAGGCAGGGCCAGAGTGCGGGATGCACCCTGTCACCCCACCCTATAGCCCTGCGCCCTTCCTGCCAGCCTTCCGTCAGTGTCACGGAGCTGTTAGCTGCTTGAGGCGTGTGAGGGTTTTGTTCCGAGTGGGACATGAAGGGGCTGAGCTCTGTCCCTCGGGGTAATGTGGGTGGGGAACAGCTGAGAGCGAGGGCACAGGAGTGAGTCCGGGAATGGAAACCCAGGCTTTCTCAGACTCTCTGCAGAGAGTTAGCATTCTCTCTGGCTGTGGAATTGGGGTCCCAGGAGTCCTACCTGGGTCCCAAGGGCCAGAGGAGCACCAGGGGTCTCCGCATTACAGGGGTGGAAGACCCTGGCAGGTCTCAAGGTGCAAGGCCGGCTGTGGTTCCTGCTCCTTCCGCCCCACCCTGCTTCCCCTCACCAGCTCTGTGCCCACGAGAGAGAAACCGTTTTATTCTCTTCTCCACGGGGAAGCATTTGCATGGGAGGGAGCAGGAACACACTAGGAACATGCCTCGCCCCTTCCCCATCAGCTGTGAGAGAGGCTGGCTTTCCCAGGGGCTGGGGGAGCGCCCTGGCTGGCATGGCCTCCCGGAGTCCTGGGGTGAGTGGCCCCCTAGGTGGTGGCTAAAGGAGACTGGGGAGGACCCGCCAAATACCAGGGCATTCACACGAGGAGCTTTGTTTGCTGCTTTAGTGAGAATTAGCAATTAGCGGGGGCTGGCACTAGGCCACCTGCCTTGCAGAGCCAACTGGCAGCACGTGGCATTTTGTTCTTGGCTGGGGACCTGCAGGCTGGGCGGCAGGAAGCAGGCGGTGTGGAGACCCAGATGACAGGTATCAGGGGACCCCCAGCAGGCTGCCTTCATGGTGGGGGTGGGGGGTACAGAGTAAGTGTAACATGCAGCCCAGCAGGATGGGGGCCTGGGGCCCTTGGTCCTGCCAGGGCCCCAGACAGAAGGAAACAGTCCACTTTGCCCGGGGTCACCCAGCTGGGGAGGGACTCTGCTTCCTAAGTGATGTCAGTTTCTGGAACCTGAGTTTCTGAAACTTGAGTGACAACAGCCAGCCACCCTGCAGGCTTGTGGGGAGGGAGTGCTGGAGTCACAACCAACCCCATGGGTCCGGGACAGTGGTCAGGTTTCCGTTACTGACATGTACTTTACGGCCTTTACGTAAAAAAACCAACTCGATCAATGCACAATAATAACCAGGTACCGTTTCACTGAATTTAACATTTCCAGTCACCATTCTCCTTCAGTGTCACATTCTCTGTGTCGCGTGCCCACAGGCAGGGCTTGGACAGACCGAGAACGGCTCTCTCCAGACGGAAAATGGGAGAACTGGTCAGACGGATGTGCACACCGGGGAAGGCAGCAAGTCTTTGCCCCAGATGGACCTGAGAGCAGCTTCCCTGGGTTCCAGCCCAGACTCGGCCGCCACCAGCCCGGTGACCATGAGGGAGCCACTCAGGTTGCTGCACCAGCACGCCGGGCGGCCATGAGCCACAGCGCCGGGTGGCTGAGCCTCGCGGACACGGCTCCCGGGCCCGGAGGCCAAAGGCTGGGCTCTGCAGCGGGTGGGGGCCCCGGGGCCGTGAGGGAGCCTGGGGCCCAGGCCTGGGGTCTCGGCTTGCAGATGCCGCCTTCTCCCTTGTCAATCCATGCTGCCTTCCTCGGGCGTGTGGCTGTGGCCCGGTGGCCCCTCTTCATAAGGACACCGGCCCTACCAGGTTAGGGCTTTCTATAATGACCTCGCTCTAACTCGATCACCTCTGCAAAGACCCTGTGTCCAAAAAAGGTCACATCCTGTGGTCCTGGGGTCCCCACCCTGGGCAAAGTGGGGAAGGGCTCAACTCGGCATTCAGTGCTTGCTACCTTCAGCCTCTCCATCTATACAATGAAAATACCGTGTTAATTCTTCCTTCCAGCGAACTGATTAAAGACGCCTTTCAGACCCTCCCCTTTCCATCAGTCAACCAACACTCAACATATCACCCATCGGCGCCCAGCCCCGGCCCAGTCCCAACTCTGCACTTCTGGCCCAGCCCTGGCCCGAGCCCCTGTCTTTGCGGAGGCGGAGATGGTCTTCAGGTAGAATCAGCTCTGACCAGCTGTTTGCTCCAGCAGCTGCCTGGATCATGAAGGGCCAGGCCACATGCGACCAAGTGCCACCTCAGCCCAAGCTGCCAAAACAGACCCGTCAGCCCCCAGATGGTTCCCTTGCTGGTGCTGTCAACCAGCCTGTGAGAGACACCCAGTGCCGGTGGTTTCCTGTTTGCACAGCTCGCCGTCCATCACGTCCCTGCTCTCACACTGGCCGCCTCTGCCAGCGGGGGTCGGGCATCCAGCCCGGGGAAAGCCGCACAGATGGATGGTTTGAAGGGCTGATGTTTAAATGTGTTAAGTGTTCGCAGACTCTCCTGGCCTCCAGGGCGCGGAGGCCGTCAGCCTTCCCCAGCTCCCAACACTTCTCTGAAAGCCAGACAGGAGGGCACTGTCGGTGGCCTGAAGACCCACTGTGAGAAGCTCCGAGTATCCGCAGGACCCCCGCCCCAGCCCCCGGCTTGCCTGAGTCTGTGTAAGAGAGAGAGAGATGGAAGCAAGGCCTCTGCTGACCCCCAACTCCGCCACTAACTAGCGAGGTGACCCTAAAAAGTCGCTCCTATTTCTAGACCGAGATTTTGCATCTGGAAAACGAGGAGTCCGAACGACACCATGTTGTCAAACCCAGAAGGATCCTAGACATGGGTGCCTCTGCTCAGCCTATTTCAAACCCTGGGCGCCAAAGAAAGAGAGTTCTAGTCCAGAGTCCCAGAAATCTCTTCCACAGAGCATCATTGTCGCTGAGCCCTTCCGGATGCAGGTAGGCCATCGTCCTAGGAGCTGGGGGTGGGGACAGGTGTTACATCTGTTTGTCCCACTTGTCACTTCATGCCAAGTTACTGTTACCTTGAGAGTAGCTTCCTCCAATGCGCGAGTTGACAGAGCGACCAAGCGGCGGCTATTGGATGCTGGGGTCCGCTAGAATGAGCTGGGACCAGCCTCAGCTGGTCTCTGAGCTCAGCGCCCTCCCGCCCCCTCTGCCAGTGACCCCTGGGAACTGACCATTGGGGATGGTCACACACCCCACTTGCAGCTTACACATCGCAGTCCTCAGTAAAACGCGCAATTCTCTTTTCTAGGATGATTAGGGCTGAGGGGCTCCCCAGCGCCACGGAGAACAGAGATAAGGGTTTTCGGTTCCAAGAATCGTTTTCCTTGGCTGGGAGTCCACCTGGGTGAGGCATCTGCAGAAACGCCGCGTGTGTCCCCGAGGCGGCCGCGGCCGGCTCCCAGGGGCTCCCTCACCGGAACGTTTTCCTAGAGCTCATTGGAAGCTAATTGTGGGGCCGGGGAAATGGTTTGTGTTCTCTTCTCAAGGCGCGATCATCATCGGTGACCCGTGCATTCACTCAGCAGGCGCTGGTTGGACCCAACACCGTCTCAGAGCTGGAGAGTCGGCCACGTGGTCCGGAATCAGGGCGTGTTTCTGTGGTGATGTTTCACCCATGCAGCAGTGGTTGGTGCCGTTCTTTGCTTTTCCTTTTTCCATTCTCACCAGGGGACATTCATTTCACTTATGTATGTGTTCGTTTGTTGGCTGGGGGGTTTTAGAGAATTATTCTGTATTTTGTATGTTTTTAAAGTGGCCGTTCCTGGCGGCGACAGCACCTACGTCCCTCTTCTCTTAGAGGCACAGAAATCTCAGCAGCCACACCGGGAGGAAAAGGCTCTTGGGACGTAAGTAAGGGCTTTCATCTGTGCATTTGGCCCATGAGGCGTTTCCAGCACAGGCGTGTGCGATGAACTGGTGGGAAAGAAACAGAACACGAGCCCAAAGCTCACTCAAAACACCTACGGACGGCCCCCGGCCAAGCGGCTCCCCAAGTCCCGGCCCCGCACGTCCCTCCCCCACCTCCCCCTGTGCCACTGATGTCATGTCCTGCTGGCTCTGTCCCTGGATCGGGTCACCACACTCTGCCTGCACCCGCCCTGTGACTGGCCTTGTGCTGGCCACTGGGGGTCTCGTAGGGAGCAAGGTAGCAGTGGCCCCGGCCTCATGGAGCTTACAGTTTGGTGGAGGAAAATAGACCCTGAACAAATACAAGCCAAATACACGTTACACCGCCTACTGCGGTCAGGGTTCCGGCAGGACAGGCTGGGGAGGGGCAGGAGTGTGAAATACCTATAGGAGGGAGGAGAAGAGGCCCTTCTGAGAAAAGAGTTGAGACCCACAGGATGGGAAGGAACTGGCCAGGTGAAAAAATCATGAGAAGGGCTTTGCCCGCAGAAGAAAGAGCGCAGGCCAAGGTCCTGAGGGTAGGAGGGCTCAGTGAGTGGAATCCAGGGAGCAGGGCAAGGCTGAAGCTCATGGTAACTGAGCGCCTAGGATGTGTTGGGCAATGTTCTAAGGGTCCCTGAGTCACTGGTTCATTTAATCCTGAGAACAGTTTTATGAGAGAGGTATTTATTTTTATCACCATTGTACAGAGATAAAGAGATTGCGACCTGGAGTTCATAGTTGATCTGGATTCATTCTTAGGAAGTCCTGCTCCAGAGCCCGGCCTCACCCCCTGAGCGGCTCCCCATGAGCGGGGACTGCAGACGCCACCCGTGGGACCTGAGGTCATGCTGAGGAGCCTGTATTTTTGTTTAAAACACCTCTTTCTTTGCTCATTAGACTTGAACCCTAATTCTCCTATTTGCTAAGGGGGTAGTCTTGGATGAGTCACTCCACCACCCTTTGTTTCGTTCCACAACTCCTGCGTGCCCACTACGTGCTGGAGGCAGAGCTGGGGTGGCAGAAGAGAGGGAGTGAGAGCCAGTGCCGGGGGGGACCCAACCATCAGGGCACCCACGGCCTCTGTGAGCAGAAAGGGGGCTGTCAAATGGTCATCGGAGACGACTCTGAGGGCAAGGGGTGCAGTTCTGGGAGAAGCTGTCACGGGGCCCCAGCCCGGGCTAGCAGACAGTCAGTTTCCCTACGGAACCTGCACCGGAGCTGGGATGTAGGACAAGCACGAAATATCAGATACAGCAAGGAGGTGAAGGTAGAAATAGGGTTGCCAGACAAAACACAGAATACCCAACAACGTTTAGCAGAAGTATGTCCCCATTGCATGGAATATGCTAATTAAATCGTCTTTGTTTTAATTTATGTGAGAGTCATGCTTAACTGCACACGCCTCTTATTTTCGTTTATTTCTTTTGCTCGAGTATCAGGCAGCCGAGGTAGAACGGGAATTCAGGGCAGCGGAACAGCATGTGCAAAGCCAGGGTCCCAGGAGGAAGCATGGCACGGGCAAGGAACCGTAGGAAGACCCCGCGCCTGCTCACGAGAGCCTCGGTTTCCTCATCTGTAAAATGGGGGTGATAGTAGCACCTAGCACACAGGACTGCTAACGTATCAGTGCTTAGGCTGGTGTCCGGTGTGTAGTTATTGCTCAATAAAGGTTTGGTGCTCTCATTCCTCTCCCCCCCCTTTCACCTCCTCCTCCTCGTCTTCTCCATCATCATCATCATCTCCCTCTCTTTCTACCACCTCCCACCAATCCTAGATCCCCACTTCCCATCTCTGGATGCTCGCAATTGCCTCCCAACTGCCTTCCTTTAAGAGCGGCTAGATTCTGATAAAAATTCTGATCAAAAGCCCTGGGAAGTGAAGATTCGGGGTAGCTCACGCTATCCCATGGCTACGTTCATGCTAGTAAGTATGGCCGCATAGACTGATACCGGAAGACAAGGAATCACACTTGAACGGAGGTGCTGCAGAAAGGCTGTGCATGACTAGGTCATTGATCTCAGTGACTGTCGAAGAGGCCCCGGTAAATGGGTATCTGTCCCTTGCGTATGGAGGCAGGGACCTGAGCTTCTCCCAGCTCCTTGTTCCACCATCGCTGTGGTGCTGTTTTATAGCCTACCTCTGGTCATCCCGCATCTGATGCCTTCCTGGGTCTATTTCTATCATCTGTTACTTGTGCGGGTCGCCCCTCATGGAGTCTTGTTTCCCTGTTCATTTGGTGACGTCAGCTGAAGAGTGAACAGATGTCCCTGCAGAGCTGAGCAGAACAGCATCTGTATCCCAACCAGTGGGAAGGGAAGAAAATGGTGCAGGGTACCACTCCCCATCTCAAGGTACAACTCAGAGCTTGTGCAAGTCACACACATAGTCTGGGTCCAACATCAGAGAGGACAGCTGGCCGCAAGCCATGCTGAAAAACACAGTCTTCGCTTTAGGGGTGGCCATGGGCTCAGCCCAAACGTCAGGCTTCTGTTGCCACAGAGTGAGGGGAGGGTGAGTATTGGAACACGCCAGGGGTCTGCCAACAGCCTACACCCAGAAGTCACTCAGAAGAGCCTCAGCTCGCACGTCCTTCCGTTTGGACGCTCTTCCAGCTGCACGGAGCGAGGAGGCAGGGGCCCTGGGACCGGGGTGGCCGGGAGGGAAGACAGGGACTCTAGGAGTAGCACAGCACAGAAACAAATCTTAGGGTAATTAGGACAAGCAGCTAAATGCAATGTTCCATGCCAGCCCCAATGAAAGAGCAAGTTTTCCACCGCACTTGCTCGTAAATTAAAAACAGCTTCAACAAAGGGAGACCAGCTTGAAAAACTTCTGCGAATATAAATTTGCAGAAGATGTGTGTACACACACACACACACACACACACACACGCCCTACATAGGGAGAGGGGTGGGGATGGAGAGCGAGGTTTCAGTTCGGCCAGCCTACCTCCGGAGGGACATCAGAGCTAGATCAGGTCACATCACAAGGGACACCCGTCGACCCGAATGAGGAGAAGTTACCACATTGCCCTGACATGTTTGCCGTCCTTTTAAAATGGGCCCTCACTTTACGTCTGCACACGCGTCTGCCGACTGCTGAGCTGCTTCACGCTCGCGTGGCCCTTGAGCGAAAGCAACTGCCCGCGGGATCCCTCCGCGCCGGGAACGCCTGCCCGCTGCCCCCGGGCCCCCAGGCCCCCGGGCCAGGCTGGGCGCACAGCGTGTGCGCTGCTGCGAAGGGTGCTGCAGCACAGGGCTGAAGGCTTTCCAGAACCTTCTGCCATTGTGCATAAACAGAAAGGTGTAGAGAAAACGGGCTCTGGAGAGAGGCAGCCCGGGGTTCAAGTTCCTCCTCCCCGGCTTCCCGTTGGGCAGCTTTGGGTAAGGAGCCGCGCCTCGCATGTGACCAGCCGCCGACGGTTGGGTGCCGGGTGGGCTCGGCTTTCGTCCTGGCTCCGCCACTCTAGGGGGCCAGCTGTCTGGTCCGCTGGGCACTGAAGGTTTCCAGGCACGTGGGAACCTTACTGCTCAAACCACGGCCACTGGGGCAAACCGGGGGAGCCGGCCACCCTCCCGGCCGACGGTGACCCTGGCTGAGTTAACCACCCCTGTGAGCCGCCATTTCCGCACGTGCAAAATGGGAATAGTAATGTCTACCTTGCAGGGACGCTACTGGGGGGCAGAGAAGGTACCCTGTGCAGAGTCACCATTATCATCATCATCAACAGTAGTGCCTCCTCCCCACCCCACCCCACCCCAGTTATAACAGCCAGTTCCCCAAGTTTACCACGGGGGCTTCCGTGGCTCCACCAGCCCAGGTGAAAGCTGCCAGCCCTGGCTGGTGTGGCTCAGAGGATTGAGTGCCTATCCGCAAACTGAAAGGTTGCTGGTTCGATTCCCAGTTGGGGCACAGGCCTGGACTGCGGGCCAGGTCTCCCGTTGGGGGTGCATGAGAGGCAACCCATGCATCTCTTACACAGCCATGTTTCTCTCCCTCTTTCTTGTTCCCTTCCCCTCTCTCTAAGAACAAATTTTAAAGCATTTTGAAAGGAAGAAAGAACGAAGGAAAGATGGAAAGAAAGAAGCCTAAGTGCAGAGTGTTCTCCCTGATGCATCCTTTCTCCCGGGAGGTCCTCTGCCTCTGGAATTCCCCAAATCTCACACCCCTCCAGCGCAGCGTGGGGCCCTGCTCAGTTGTAGGCACCTCTCTCCACCAGCACCTTTTCTGCTACAGCTCTTGTTGGCTTTGCAGGCCCGGGACAATCCCACGGCCGACCTCATCCAACCTCCTCTTAACTGTAATTCAAAAGCCCTTCCTAAAATTAATGACCAAGGGAAAAACAGGCCAACACAGGCTGGTATTGCTTTGTTGAAAGAAAAAGAATTCGCCACTCATTCCAAATAAAATTGCTTCATAGCCCAGTGATTTCATCCAGCCTCCTCAGCTCGCAGAAAGAGCTGGAAGTCCTCGGGACAGGCTAATCTCAGAGAGGTGTGAATTTGCAGGAACGTGAAAGCTTTTCCAACCTTCCCCTTTCTTTCTATCACTGCGGGCCAGCCGGCCACCTCCTCTCCAGCCCAGCGCTCCAGACCTTCAGAGCCGGAAAGACGCTGGTCGGCTGATTGCAGATCTGATCCCCTTGTGGAGACAGTGAGGGCGGTTCTAGAGGAAAAGCGCCTGATCGTTCCTTTTCTTAAAGAAGGAAATGTACACACTTGGGTGTGGAGGAAGCTTGTGCTCTGGTTTTCCTCCAGGAGAAAGTGTAAATGTGGGGCCATCCACCTGGAACCATCTTCTAGAAGTTACTGGAATGTGGTCCCTGCCCCAAAGGGGACAACCAAACCATGACACCGTGGCGGCCGCAGCCCCAGAAGGGCTTCCAGGCATAGGAACGTGCTGAGGCTTCAGAGACCCCCTTCCTGCATCTTCCTTAGCACTGAGCCACCCCACCTTGTGTCTCAAGGACCAGAACGGTGTCCCAGGTCTGTGCCTACATCTCAGGCAAGAGGCCCTGGGCACCAAGACTGATTGCGGACAACCAAGATCCCAGCCCGGCAACCAGGCTGGACACAGCCACCCTTGAAGCCCATGGCCACCGAGAAGAGGTTCTGTTTTTCTCTGTATCACTGCATGTCACCTGCATATAGCCTGGAAGGTGGCACAGTGGTCAACGCCAGCCCCAGCCATCAGCCTGACAATGTTCTCTGGTCCCATATGCCAGGCACCTGGGACATTCTGGGGCTTGCCCACCCCAGGAGCACCTCGCAGTGGGTGTACAAGACTCCAGGCTCCCCAGCCTACCTTGGGGTAACGCTGGGGTGTTCTGCTTGCTCTGGCAGAGGTCCTGGGCTCGAGCCTCACTGCTCACAGCAGAGACCTGCCTGCTTCACCCCTTTACCAACCCATTCTTGTCCCGTCTCACCTCCCCTCTCCTTCCCTGAGCTTCCTGGCACCTTCGCCCAAATACATTACTTGAGTCAAAGCTAAGCATTGGGGTCTTCTTTGGGAGAGCTCATCTGTTATTGGACAACTTCATTACTGCCCCTGTTGAGGGATGGGGCAGCCAGGTTTGGGGGCCACCTCGATTGCCGGGGGGATGACTGGTGGTGGAGGGGACTCCCACGGCTGTGTTCTCTCCACTGCATCCCCCTCGGGATGGCTTGTCCACTCCCCGGCCATTCCCCTTCCAGGCCACATGATTGACTGGGGGGCTTATCACAGCCTAGTGCCAGCATTGCTAAGTAGCCATGACAAGAAGTACAATGGCCTGTACATGACTTCATAAAGTGCCAGAGACGACAAAGCCCCAGCCCACCCTTTATCTCCCCTGAGCCTCTCACCACTCTACAAGAGGGTGGGGGCATTTCTTTCCTACCATCTTCCCATGGGGACACAGAGATGGGGGGGTGTCAAGTGACTTCTCCAAGGCTACACAGCTAGGGGATGGGGCAACTGCAACCAGAACGCAAGTCCCCAACTTCATCGCGATTGGTCAGAGGCGGCTACCCCTTCCCCCTCTAGGTGATTGTGGCGTGAGAGCCCATTGCTACAAGAAACCAGTCCTGGAGGACCCTGTCCGTGGGACAGAGAGCCACACCCAAGAAGAGTCGACAGTGCAGAATGACTTTTATACCATGAGTCAGCTCCAGAGAACGAGGCCTCTGTCCGGTGTCCTTCAATGGCCAAGTCAGGATACGGCCTCCCTGCCAGCAAAGCCAGGCCAGGTCAGATTGCGTAGCATGCTTGGAAAACTGGGAGGCTGCAGCCCCAGCCGGGGCGCCCCCGCTGGGGGGCGGGGCGGGGCGGGGCCTCTCCACAGCTCTCGGGCCAGCATCCTCTGGGAAGAACCTGACGGGCCCTCTCCGAAGGGGCTGTTAAGCAGAGAAGAGATGAGATTGCAGGCTTCTCAAACGCTGGGGCTGGCAGGGCCCTCGAAACCAGAAGGGCCAAGATGCTTATTCATAGATCAGGAAAACAGGGGTCGAGAGAGGGTGAGTCACCCAAGGGCCCCTCTCGCTGTAAATCAGAGAAAGCCAGGGCACAGATCCATGTCCTCCAGCTCCCGGCCCACGGCCTTCTCCCAACTCACCACTTTGCACTTGATGGGAAAGAAGAGTTCTTTCTCCTGCTTAAGCCCTTGAGCTTTTGCGGTGTCCCTAGG
The DNA here is from genome assembly GCA_004026585.1 of Noctilio leporinus. Lineage (NCBI taxonomy): Eukaryota > Metazoa > Chordata > Mammalia > Chiroptera > Noctilionidae > Noctilio > Noctilio leporinus. The sequence goes on from PVIW01003810.1 coordinate 93,703, forward strand.
AGGGTGGCAGAGAGGAACTACTTCTCTATGTCCTAAGAGAGGAAACTGAAGCCCCGAGTCACTTTGCTGAGGTCACCCAAGGACCACAAGACCTTCGTGGCCATGAAGGGTGCCGGGACCCTTTTGGAGAGAAAGGAAGAGCCTGGCCAGGGCAGGGTCCCACACCCCCACCGACCTGGGCCCCCAGCCCTGACTCAGGGTCCCTGGAGCCCAGTGGCCTTCTAGGGAGAAGAGCCTGGGTACATTGGCCACTTCGCGTTCGGGTTTCCTGTCCCCACACCCTTCGGGGTATCTTAGAAAAACTTTTCAAACTTGACCCTTAAGAGTCTTAGCCATTCATCAGCACGCCCCACCGAGTCCTCCCCGTACTGCACCCCCTCCGTCCCCACAAATGCCCACACGTTGTGGAGTCCAGAGCACACCTGCATCACAGCGACTTTCTCAGGCCACGTCCCGATCCGTGTGTCTGTCACCTCCCCCATGACAACCTGCACAGTAATCGGAGCAGGAGGCCACCCATGTTCGATGGGCTTTGATACGCTGAGGTTTGCAGCTGGCGTCGATCAGGGCTTGATAGGGGTCCTCTGAGCGCTCTGGCGCTGCTCGGAGGGACAGCACAGCCAGACTGGGTGCGGGGAAATGCTAGGGGTGGCGGTGGGAGATTTGCTGTCCTGACCCCAAGGCGGGGGTGGACCTGCCCGGCCAGCCCTTCATCCGGTCTATCAATCAAATGGCACCTGAGGGCAGCCCCGGTAGGCCCACCGGAGTGGCACGGGGCTCCATCACGGGGCGCGCACAGACCACAGTGAGATGGGGGCCCTGGTGGTCTGTCCTCTCCTCTGAGGGACACAGAGGGGCTCAGCTGAGTCCGCCTGGGGTGAGGCGGGGTGGGAAAGGGCTTCCCGGAAGAGTTGATTTGAGCTGAGAAGCGTCAGGTGCGGCTGGGTGGGAGCCCAGAGCCTCATCTGCCGTTTCCTGGACGGGAGAAGGGAGAGCCGGTGGCCTGGCAGGGCAGGTGGCAGGATAGGGAGACCGAGGGCACAGAACAAACGCGAGCACAGAGGTGTGTTTGCTGGGAGCACCCAGGGTGTGTTCCAGGGCCCAGCGCGTTCGACAGCACCGGCACACGGAACGTCCCGGACTTCTAGAGCTCAGCCATAGGGGAAAGCCTGGAGGGAGGGTGGCTGGGGGGCGACAGGGCCCAGGTGGGGCCTTAGGAGGACCCTGGATGTCCTCCGACTGCGGCCAGTGCCAACGGGGCATCGGAAGCGGAAGGCAGGCAGCGGGATACAGACGGGGAAACCAAGACACCCAGGACATTCCAGGGCACCTCCTCCGAGTTGTCCTGGGCACCCTCTCACTGGATCCTGCTGGGTCCCGCTGTCACCTCGCTTCTTCCAGATGGGGGAGTAGAGTGCTTGGTCCGGAGCCTGAGCTGGCCGCCGGGCGGTGCCACCTGGACACAGGCCCCAGGGCCTGGAGGCTCTCACCTCTGGCCCCCCTGCCCCGCAGCCCGTTTCGAGCTGGCGCAGAATGAGCACATTCCGCCCTTGCTTCCCAAACTCCCGTCAGCATCTGACAGCAACAGCCAGCGACAGGCCCAGAGGACTGATGCACGCGGCGAGGGCGCCAAGTCCCTAATGTTACCCAGCTGTGCAGAAGGCCTGGCCAGGGGCCTGGCCTGGGCAGCCCGAGGCGCCGTGATTCAGACGGGCTGGACGACACATGGCGTCAGGGCCCCCTGCGGCTCTCCGGGTCGCCGGACCCAGGAGCCCCCCGAGCTCTCGGACTCTGGCCCCCAGCAGGTGCCGAGATGGGCCGGGGAGCTGCTGTTTCGGCCGCACTCTTGGTGCCTTGATAGCAACCGCTTGCTTTGAACATGGGCCCTGCCTGCAAAGCGCCCGTCATGGGCGTTCATTCCCCACGCGTCCCCTCTGGACTGTTTTGAGTGGCCGCCGCCAGGCACCGTTTCCTCCAGGAACCCAACGTGAAGCCAGCACGCTGCCCAGGAGGTTGGGAGCACAAGACCTTCTTCTCCCAAGAACTTGGGGCACCAGGCGAACGAGGCTAACCTGTTTGGCAGCACAGGTGCCAGGGAGCCTCCGTGGTGGTGAGACGGCCCACCCCGGCCGCCCTCAGAGCCTTCACCCCCCGTCCCGGAGCCCCCAGCCCATCCTTTACCTGCGACCCAGGCTGTCTTCCTCGGCACCGGCCCCGGGGGAGAAGGAAGGACACATTCCCAGGACAGACACCAGGCTGAGAAGCCTCTGCCCCACCCCGAAGAGCCCCTGCAGATGTGCTCCAGGGCCCTGTGTCAGCCCCTCGCTCTCAGGCCAAGGGAAGCACATGGGGGTGGGGGCAGTGAGGAGCGGGACCCCTGAGAGCGGTTTGCTCAGTGGGGGAGGGGCGGCAGCAGGTGGGTGCCAGCAGACGGGTGGGGCGGGTAGGCTGAGGACCCAGCTCCAAGGTCCCTCCTCTTCCCACCCTGCCTGACCACCTAGGCCAAAGTGACATGCCTGGAGACCCCACGAGCCAGCCAGAGTCCTTGCTATGGTTTGTCAGAGGGGCATGGGGGACAGACACCGGATCTCCTCCGTCTTGGAGCTCCATGGTGGGCCTCCCCGGGGACCGCTGCAGAAGAAAGTGGGGCCGCAGGGAGAGGAGCAAAATGGAGGCGCAGGTGGAGCGAGAGACTCCCGGAGTGTCTGCTGCGGCGTCCCTTTCCACACCCCCGTCGTATTCGGGGGCTTGAGCCAACAGCGTTCCTCTGGGATGTAACTAACCTGGTTAAGCTTCGTTCCTGGCCCCTGCAACTGAAGACAGTCTCACAACAACCAGTCTGGACCCAGTTATGGAAGGATATGACCTTGTTGGCCTCCCCTGGGTGCCCCGGGACCCTGTGCTGACCTTCAGCACAGCACGGACCTCATACCTGCTATTCTGTCTGCTTGTCCTTCTGTCTCCCAATATTGCAGGCTGCGAGGGCAGAGCCCTGCCCACTGGAGGCTCAGGGGAAGGTTTACTGCATTTATTAATTAACCCAGTTTCTGTGCCCCTTGCTGGTCCACGCAGCAGACGAGGTGGCCTCAGGGTTTGAGAAGACAGTGATAATCAAAACCAGGGGCTTGGCAGCATCTGTGTTTCCAGTAGGCGAAGGGCCAAAGGGTGGGCAGGAGTGACAGTTCGAAGCAGACAGATGGGGACAGGTGAGGGCAGGACAGGTGACGGGCAGGCAGGCCCTCGCCGGGAAAGAGGAACCCGAGACTCAGATGTTTATCCATTCAACAGGGTTTGGGAGCACCTATGACTCGCATGGACCGTGCATGTCCTGGGGGCCAGGACCCCTGCTGATCAGACACCCAGAGCCTGAAGGAGCTGGTCGCATAGGAGCAGAAGCCCCCACTTCATCGGGGGGCATCCCGCTCACTCCGGCCTCATCCATCGGCTGCAGACGCTGCACAGAGTGGAGTCAGACGTCAGCCCCCCAACCTGGGCCGGGCAAAGACAGCACCCCTTCCTCTGCCCCCACCCTGTGCCTGGGAGATTTTAGCTACAGCTCCTCCCTGAGCCACAGACGGGGAGTCAGCTCGAGTCTGGAGCTGACCGGGGGCACCCCTGTCTTGGACAAGAAGAGCGGGAGGAAGATCCTGGCCTGGGGAGGCCCACAGGGCAGAAGACCCCAAGTGGGAGCTGATACCTGACATTGGGGTCCCTAGCCCTGCCCGTAGCCCCTATGCATCTCCTTCACAGGCTCTTTCCGGGGGTCCCGTTTCACACGGACACTGTCTGATTATAAAGTCCTACGTTGTCACAAAGATCCTGCAGGTGCCCGGAGCGGGATGCAAACCCCAGCCCTTTTCCCTACAGCTGCCATTTACGTGCCTCAGTTTCTGCATCTGTGACCTCTGGGGGTTCATGGACAGGATGACGCGTGACAAGACTGCTCAGCTGACTGGCTTGGGGCCTGAATTTAAACTACGGTACTAGCCTCAGAGCACTGGCCTTTCCTGCAAACGCAGGGCCGGGCATCTCCAGACAGCGGCTGTCAGCGTGCCAGCCAGGCCACCTCCCCCGGTGCCCCCCACCCGGCCAGCCCTCCCGTCCAGTTCAGGCGTAAGAGGGGGACGGAACCAGCCTGGTACTCCCCGGGCCAGGTCAGATCCGGCCACTCCGTGCAGTCGCACAGCGAGAGCGCCCCTTCCCTGCCTCTGGGCTGTTTCCCCATTTTTATACGAGGCTGTCCTGCAGCCTCCACAGTTTCTAGCAGCTTCCCCAGGCCAGGGGTCCACGGGGGTTCCCCCCTCGGAGGTCCAGGGGCAAGGTCTGCGCTCTCTGCAACACTCATCGTAATTAAGCGTACAAATTAGGGCATTCCAAACTAAGCGTTTCTGAATTGTGTGGGTAGAAAAAGTGTTTCAATCGCCTATTTTTTTTTTTTTGGCTGAGTCTTTTGCAAGGCAAGCGTTCCCAAATGTTTGGCCCAGTCCCTCCCGGCCCCCCCCCCCCGGCCCCTACCCCACCCGGCCGCCTGTCCTCAGGAGGAAGGCTCCAAGATAAGTGGGAAGGGCTGGCCCTCCACCAACCAGGAGGCTGCCCAGCTGACCACGGATGACCCACTGGCTGGGCCTCCCCAACACCTGGATGACTGGCCGCTCTTCTGGACTTCCTTTGCTCCAGATGTGTCTGGCGGCTGCCCGCAGTCCATCAGGGGGTTTGGATTTGGAAAACTACAGATCTCCAAACAAAGGCAAGAGTGAGAAGGGTGAGGCCCGGTTAGAAAATATTGAAATTCATCTTGATTCCCTTCCAGCCCAAAGAACAGGCTGTTCCGTGGGTTCCCAGGGACGAGAGGAGTGAGGAAGTGGCCCCGATGTCCGGGTAGAAGCCGCCATTCCGTCAGGTTAGGACAACCTTCGGCTCCCCCCTTTCCCTGGGGCTCCCCACGGTCCACCGGGAGGGGCAGGATCTGGGCCAGCAGGGGCAGGGGTCAGACTGTGGCTTTGGGGGTCAGATTGCCCTGGGTTTGGAACCCAAGTTCCAACTACCTAGTAGTTGGGTAACTTGGCCGAGTTCCTCCATCCTCTGGTCTCCCACTGAAAACGGAGTCGATAATAGGTCATAGGGTGGATGCGAGGATCTAAAAAGATCCGTGTGGGTGACCGCAGCAAGGACAGGCAGGCAGCGCCTGGTTGGGGGCATAGACAGAACTCCGGGGACCATCACCCAGTTGCGTCTGAGAGACAAAGGGTGGACGGACTCTCCGCCTTTCTGTCCTGAAGGTTGTAACGCTTATCCCACTTAACACCCTTCACATGCGCGCGCTCCTGAAGTGTCCCTGGTTTTCACTGCTGGGATGCGTTTCCCACGTTTGGGGACACCTGCCGTGGGTGAGGACACTGTCCATGACCTCACCCTGGGTCATCCCGACCCCCTGAGAGGCGCTTCTGTCCCGGTTGGGACCAGACACAGCTGCTCCGCGCGGCTGGCCCCGGCTCTGAGCCAGGCCAGGCAGCTCCACCCGGTGCCCCGACCCTGCCCCAGCACCATGTGCCTGGCCGAGGCCCCCAGCTCGGGGTGAGAGGTCCAACCCGAGTCTCCGCCCCACCTCTGCCGAGCCTCCTGACCTCAGCCCCCAAATCAGTGGCCGGGTGCTCTGCCTGCCTCAGGGTTTGCTGTCCTCGTTCCCTCTACACTGAATGTGTTTTTCTCAGCTCTGCTTTTAGCCAGGCTGACTGTTGAGGAAGTCACCCGAGGCCTTCTGGGGAAGCGCTGGGGATGGGTTGTTAGATATTAACTAGATAGGAAGACAGGTGGAGAAGTGACACAGCCCGGGCACACGGTCCGGAACTCACATGTGTTGCGTCCTGCCCTCTTCTCCGAAATGGTACACGTAGGCCACCCTGGACCTGGCAGATGAGGCCTAGAAATGGCTGCTGGTCCACATACCAATGATCTGGTGCCTTTAGGGGTGTCCTGCTCATCTCCACCGACTTGGGCTCCCCACCCCGGGGTCATCCTACAATGTCGCAGTGGACATAGTGTTAGCGCCAGCCCTGTCCTCGTCACACCTCTCTGCTCTTGGGTGACACTTTGTCCATCAGAAAGCATCCAAGGACCACCCTCTGGCCAGGCATCCACTGTCTGTCTGGGTTTACTCTCTGCAGAGGGGTGGCCAGGGGGTCCCCAGCTGAGGCAGGGCCACCTCTGTGCAATTCCAGGAAGTGGTGGGTGACATCAGTGGTGCAGTTCTGCAAGAGTCATCTACCGTCCCAGCCTAGCCCCTCACCTGTCTCACTATCTACCTCCCAGCCGGATGGGGGCGCAAAGTTGAAAGGATTTGGATGCAAAGCAACAGGTATGCCTTCACTGACTACTTGTTGAGCACCGACTATGGGCCAGGCACTGGGGTTTCGGCAGTGAACAAGAGAGGTCCCATCCCTGCCTTACGGAGTTTACACTCTGGAGGGCCAGGGGCTGCAGTGGGGCAGGTGTTAAACCAGGACAAGACCTGGGAAAGCAACGGTGACGAGGGCAGTGCCGAGGATTCAGAAGGGCTGCTGAGGTGGTGACTGGGTGGGTGGGTGCTCAACCCCCCGAGTTACGAACTGCCGCCGGTGATCCAGACGGGAAGAGAGGCCGCGGGGGCGGAAGAACTGAACAGCCAGGGTGGGGAGAAGGACCGTGGGCCTGGCGGTGAAAGTGAAGTTTTCCACCATCTGGAGGTGGGAGAGACAGGTACCAGCCCTGTCTGGAGGGTGGAAAGTGTCAAGGGGACACCGGAGCGATTTGCAGCTGCACACCGCGCGGCGCCCGCGAGACAGTTTCTTGGACAGCCCTCCTTGCCCGGCTCCAAACGGGGAAGGCTGAGAAACCTGCCTACTGTGCGCGGGGCCCATCCGCTCCACGGCGCTGCCAGACAGCTGTCAGCTGCTAACCGCACCAAACTTTCCACTCGGTGCGAACCCGGGAAGGGTGGGCCGAGGTGGGGCCCGGGAAGCGGGCTGCTGGCTCCCTGGCCGTGGTCCCCTCGCAAACGGAGAAGCACGCTCACAGGCACGTCTGTAGCTCTAGAGCATGAGATCACGGTGCAAGAACACTCCACTCCACACTGGCTGGTACTTTCCTCTGAATGAAGGGAAAGGCTGCCTTTCAGATCGAATGGTGGCACCTGCGTGGAGCCACGGACTTGGACAGGCAAGTCCGGTGGAAGGTGCCAGGCCCTGGCTCCCCCTCCGGCTCTGCCACCTGCCAGCTCTGTGGCTTTAGACGGGTCACGTCACGCCTCTGGGAACAGCAAGGAGCCCCTCACCCCACACCAGGGACTGCTGTGTGAATCAAGATTTGAGAGCGCCCGGTAAAGCAACCAAAGGGATTTGTCATTAACCGCGACACACACACGACTTTGGGTCAAAGCAGTTCCATGGGCCAAGTCCAACCTCTCTTAGCGCGTCCACCCTAGTTTCCTGGTCACCCTTGGACGAGTTTCACGTTGTTTCAGGATTTCCGAGACAAAACTCGAAGGTGCTGAGGAGGACGCTGACTTTAGAAGACAAGCGGGCCGAACAGTCCCAGTTCGAGGACCGACGGGGAGAGACGCTGGCTCCGCAGGCCGGGCACCCAGCCCCTGGTGGGTGCGATGGCAGCAGCTCGGGGCTCTTGCTGCCCCATCCCCAGCACGGCCTTCCATTTCCTGGACGGCATTTGAGGAACTACGCCCTGTCCCCACGCTGGCCCGGGCCTGCCGGCAGCCAATTTCTGACTAATATGTGTATACAAGGTCTTGCTCGCCACCCCACGTGAGACTCTCCAGATCTCCCCGTGGGATCCAACAAAGCCTTCAGCTCAGCCCACAGCCCGGCCAGGCTGCGTCCTCTCTCTCTTTCTCTCTCTCTCTTTGCCAGAAAGTATCCCCCCGGCATAGCAACTGACAAGAGCCCCTTGATTCGGGGGAACCCAACCCAACACATTCGGTACCAAGACTAGTCTCAGAAAGCAGACCCGCAGGACAAGATCCGGGGTGGACTGTCTTGCTAAGCGGGCAGCCACCAGGGCTGCATCCCCTGCGACCAGAGTGGCCGGCCCTGCGGCGGGAGTGGCCCGGCAGGCTGCCTCAGGGCAATTGCGAAGGCTCTCACCTGTGTCACCGAGGCTAGGACGCAGGTGAGAGCGAGGCATGTTCACCCGCGCAAGGTCTCTGATCACGCTTCAGGGGTGTGGGAGAAATGATAAATAAATGACCTCTGTCCCAAAAGGATGAAGCCAATGTCAACAGAGTTAAACCAGTTTGCTCGGCCAATACTTTCGGGACAGAGCTCCTAAACCCTGCGGACTTCAGCGCGGCTGAACGTACGGATGGGTTAGAAGAAGACGCCGGACTCAGGCTGATTAGCCACCAATGAAAAGCCACGTGTAGATGCCAGAGGGTCCCCTTGGCCCTGGTTCAAAGGCTTTCATCTCTGCCACGGAGAACTTTGAAAGTCCTTGGAACCCTCCGACCCCACAGAGTGACCCAGCCCCTTGTTGGCAGGTCGGAGGGGTCCCTTTCTTTAAGACTATGCAGAAGCCTCGAGTGACAGGGGTACCTCACAGCACAACACGTGTCCACCACCAGCTGTGCCCTGCGCCCCCTCCTGGCCATCAGGCAAGAGTTAGGGTGGGTCTCAGCAGGGCCCGCCTGGGGAAGTGCTCCGCTGTCTCAGGCAGGAGAGAGACACCAGGTCTGAAAGGTTCCAGGACCCTCTACCTGTCTTACAGTAGCAGGAAGTTGATGTCTCCTTGGGAGGGGACCGGATGCTATGACTCAAAGAGGTAAGATATCAGGCTGGATAAGGGGAGGGGGTCATTGACAGGGGAACACACCCCAAGACACAGAGCGACAGCATAGAATTCACAGCCACTCCTCACAATGACCCAGGAAAGCAGGACGCGGCAGGGATGGAGGGGGAGCAGTGGGTGAAGTCTTTGCAGGGCCAAAACCACGCTGTCTCCCCAGCCTAAGAGGAACCGCTCACGCACACACACGCACACACACAAGTGCTCACAACTCCGCTGGCCTGGCGCCCCCATGCCCTTCTCATGTCACCACTGAACACTCAAATGTGGAGATTTTCCACACCAGAGAATAAAAAGGCCAAAGATTTTCCCTAGAAGGCCTCGGAGCTTGATTTCTCACAAATGGCCCTGAGGATGGAAAAAGTCTCCCAAATTGAGGCTGGCAGGAGAGCGGGGCCCATTTTCTCTGATATCCCTGTTCTCCTTTCTTGGCACCGGTAGGCTCCACTCGAGCCAGTGGAAAATTCCCAAGTGCCAAGCAGTTCTCAGATAATCTACACGCGAAAAAAAAGAAAAAGAAAGAAGAAAGAAGAAAGAGAAAGGAAAAGAACAAGAAAAGGGCTTTCCACGAAGACAGCTCCTGCAGGGATGAAGGTGGGGCCCCGTGCGGCCCGAGCTTCTAGTTCTCAGACTCCTGACATCATTTCACACCCGTCAGCAGGCTCGTCCCTTGGCCTGACCCGTCATCGGGACCAACCCGGTCACACCAGCACCTGGGGTTGGGGCTCTCAAGGGCCCCAGGCCTGGAAATAGCCCATGGGAAAGAACGGGGTGTGCCCAGAAGGGCTGAGGGGTGGGGGGTTCAGCTCTCTCCTGCCCCAACCGTGGCCAGGAGAGGAGATGGACAAGCTGGGAGGTCACTGGGCCCAGGGACATGGCAGTGGCCCCAGGGCTGAGAGAACTTAGACTAGGGGAAGGGAAGAGCTGACCAGCAAAGGGTCCTCAGCTCAAAAGTACAAAATCTGACCTACGAGGTCTGTCCCAAAAGTATCAGCCACGCACACTTTCAATTATATTGACATTGTCTCAATACTTTCGGGACAGACCTCCTAGGGCGCTCTATTCGTAAGACAAAAAAATTTTTCAAGTTTTTAATTATAATTGATATGCAATATTATATTAATTTCAGGATACAACATCGTTATTAGCTGTTTCTCTGCCCTACAGAGGAGCGATCACTGATAAGCCCAGGAAGCATGTCACCACACGTAGCTGTTATTATTTTATTGACAATATTCCCCGTGCTGGAGTTGCCATCCTGGGACTAACTTTATAACTGGTAGTGTACAGTTCTTAACCCTTTCCCCTTTCTCACCCACCCCAACAGAAGATTTGGTTAAATGCTACGCCATGCAATCTCGTAGTAGCAATAACATTCGTATATTCACCTAGCCAGCATTTGTTCAGCACCTGTGTGTCAGGGACGGTGGGCAGGGAGCTCCATCCCTGGTACCAGAGAAGAGCGCTCAAGGTAACGGCGACATACTGAGGAGCAGTGAGGAAGCAGCTGTGACAGTGCGGAACCAAATGGCCTCAGACGGTGGTCTTCGCAGAAGACCACACAGAGGCCGTTCTCAGCTGGAGGAACTACAATTCTACCCTCAGGCAAAATGTTGTCAAAATGTGAGAGCAAGGCCCTGGCTGGTGGCTCAGTGGATAAGACGCCGGCCTGCGAACCCAAAGGTCGCTGGTTCGATTCCCAGCCAGGGCACATAACCAGGTTGCAAGCCAGGCCTCCAGCCAGGTCCGTAGCTGGAGGCAGGTGAAAGGCAACCACACAGGGATGCTTCTCTCCCTCTCTGCCTCTCTCTCTTCCCCTCTCTCTGAAAATATAAATAAAATATTTTTTAAAAATGTGAGAGCAGACCGAAGACCATCTCCAACAGGCAAAACTTTGAAGTTTACTTCCCATGCAGCCTGCCTTGGGAAGCTACCAAAAGAGGCACGCCACAAAGATAGAAAATACACCAAACGAAAGAAAGGCCTGGAACCCACGCCATCTGGACTCCAGCACAGCAGAACCGAAGGGGGCTTCTGGGTGACGGGGAGAGACATTCTCGATTGACAGCTGGGCAATGGCAGGGAGCTAAACAGCTGTAGGAGAGCAACGTTCTCCAGCAGAAACGACTCCAACAAGGGGGGAAAAATGGAACTGAGACATTACCCGGTACGTGTCAATGTGCCCAGAATAACATCCATTTCTCAGAGAATAAACAGCTGAATAATGACAGGCATATAGGAAACTGCATCAACTGGAGAGGCAGCGATCAGCTCCAGGAAAAAGTTATACAAGATGCAGGACAAGAAATGTACTTAAAGTTAGGAGACTCCGTGGCATGACTAGTATTATATTAGTAAACACTACCTGGTAACAATATCGGTTTAACAAAAAAATTACAATCACGAGAAGGTAACTGGGAGCAGCAGTGTAAGAGCAACCTTCATGCCCGTTGCAGAAAGCCCAAGGGTAATACCCGACGTAGAATGATCAAGGATTATCAACGTAGGGGTGCTGTTTAGAACGAGGCAAGAAAAGACAGGAAGAAATTACTAAAGTTGCCCACAGCTGCGTCGGGGCAGAAGCACGGAGCAAGGCAGGGGCAGGGGGAATGCGGCTCTTTTTCATTATAAGCCTTTTAGAACCATTTGGCCTTTAAAACAACGTAAACTTGACTTTTTAATAAATTTTTTTTTATTTTTTAATATTTTATTTATTATTTTTAGAAAGAGGGGAAGAGAGAGAGGCAGAGAGGGAGAGAGACATCAATGTATGGTTGCTTTTCACCTGCCTCCAGCCACAGACCTGACTGGAGACCTGGTTTGCAACCTTGTTATGTGCCCTGGCTGGGGAATCGAACCTGCAACCTTTGGGTTTGCAGGCCGGTGCTTTTTTTTTTTAATTTAAAAAATTAAAATTAATTCTCAGAACAACTTGTAAAACACCAATCGTTTCCGGGGAGAAGAGTGGGCCTATCCTCTTAAGAACCGTGTGCTTCCGTGCAGTGAAAAGGTGTTTAAGGACGGCTCACATGAAAACAGCTAACATTTCGATGGTTTGCCACAAAGGCCCTTGGGCTGGAACCCAGGTCTCCGATTCTGTCGGGGCCGCACTGCGAAAGAGACAGTGGGAGCAGTAGGACCTGTGGGACTTGGGGGCACAGAGGGACTTGGAGGAGGGGATTCCCAGCTGGGAAAGGATGCAGAACATTTGTCTCAAGACCAGAAACCCACACAGAGGTTTTGATTTGAAGCTTTGGAAAACATTTGTCTTCATTCCTTGTTTAAAAAGAAAAAAAAAAAAAAACCCAACGAATGGAATCATTTGAAATAAGATGTTAACAAGAAAAAAACGAATAACACTTCATTAGCATTCTCTTACCAGCCTGTTATTACCACGTCCAAGGACTGGTTTCAAGAGTTTCTGTTTCTTTGTAATAGCTGTTTCTCCGTGAAAACCATCAACAGCAGGAGAGAGGTGAGGGGTTGTCTAGTATTTTGTTTGCTTAAAAAAAAAAATCTTTCTTCTTCTTAGCATTTTTTCCCTTGACTTGTACTTTTTAAATCTCCTCCAGAGCACTTCCAGTGCTCCGTAATGAGTTAAAAGGGCACTTCTGAGCAAGGCCGTGGGCTGAGCGGACGTGCGCCTCCAGTCACACGGACCTTAATGTGAATTCCAAATACCGGCTCACTGACCGTGGGATCCTAAGCCACGGGCTTACCCACGCTGGGTTCCAGGAGCCCCTGAACAACAGGGCCTGGGCTCCCTTGATGTGAACATGGGAGAGGAACCCAGTAGGTGCTCAGCAAACAGAAATGCCCTCCTCCCCCACCCCCGTCACACACACAGAAAGGTGCCCAGATGCTAATAATGGCTTATGTGATTCTTAGCACAATTTCATCCTAGCTGGATCTCCTGCTTCCACCTGCATGTGGAGCACTTCTGGGAAACCCTGGTCTGGCATTCTCTTGCTGGCACCCTGGACTGGGTGGGGACAGGGCCTGCAGAAAGCTTCACTGAGGGCCTTGGAGTTCAAGGCTATGCCCTGGCCTAGGATCAGCAAAAAAACACCGTCCAACTCACTGTTACGTCTTAAACCTCCAGCTCATCCACGTCGTAATTAAAAAAAAAAAAAAAAAAAGGCCGCAGCTGTAATTTAGACAGCAGATCCAAGGAAAAGTGGCCCAGGGTGCAAACGTCGTGAAACGTATAGCACTAACCCCAGAATCCCAACACCCAGCCCTCACTGTGCAACCTTGGGCCAGTGCCTGAGCCTCTCTGGGCTCAGTTTCATTTTTTGGAGAAGGGACTGGTAACGCCGGCTGTGTAGCCCCGTGGTTTGTGGGGAGGGCCCACCAGGCGAGAGTATTCTAGGTGAGAACACAGGTGTCTGCAGCCTTTCTCCCAGGGTGTCCCCTTCTCTCTTTTCTCTCCCACCTGGTTGCTCCTGGGCTGAAGGGGTTGCGGGGGAAAGGAAATAGAAGCCTCAGGCTTCCTGGTGTCTGAGTCCCAGGAGCCTGAGATTTGTGCTGGGTCCAAGAGTCACTGTTCCAAGCACATCCCAGGCATCAGCTCATTTAAGCCTCACGCGGGGGCCATGAGGAGGGGCGGTTGTGGCACCCTTCATGCAGGTGGGATGACTGACCACTAGACGGGACAGCAAGGGGCCCGAGGTCACTCGTCCAGGGAGTGGACCCAGCTTCCCCACGCCAGGGACCAGCACTCCCCTGCTGTCCCTGCTCCTGAAGCCCTGTCACCAGAGCCTGTCCCTTCTTTGAATCTCAGGGTGTCGTGCCTCACGCCTGGACAGGTTACGCAGCAGGACATGAGTGGGAGGTGGCCGGCCTGCGTGGAAATGATGGTCACCTTTTCCTCCTTGATGATTTCCCCCACAACCAAAACCGGGGTTCTGAGAGCTGCCAGGCTTGCTGCGGGGGCTGCTGTGTTCTTGGCACCCATCTTCCCGCCCCCTGGGCATCCAGGCCCCTGTGGCCTCCTCAGACAAATGGGCGGCAGTGAGGGCAGAGGCCAAGAGTGGGGCTCAAGTCAAGGGACTCAGTTTGCCCTGCAGCTGCTTCCCCCAGACCTTCGGGGCCCAGGGGCCCACAGAGCACGTCAGAGCCTCAGCATTCCCTGTGTAAGAGATGTCATCCTTCACTTTATTAATAACTACTGAAGTCCTACTACGCATGGAGCCCTTGTAGATGCTGGGGATGCAGCAGGCAATTGCACCAAGTCTCTGTCCTCATGAGTCACGTGAGGAAGAAATGGAGCACAAGGAAACATACAAGTGCATCGTCTGTGCCAGGCAGTGACTTCTGGGAGCAGAAGAAAAGCCAGGTTAAGAGTAGCATGATGTGGTAACAGTGTGTGTTAGCTCTGAGACACTGGAGCAGAAACCTGAGAGAGAGAGGCATGCAAATACCTAGGGGAGGCATGCAAATACCTAGGGGAGAATCATACCAGGCAGGGGCCACAGCATGTGCAAAGGCCCTGGGGCAGGGGTGTGTGAGAGGATTGAGAAGCAGCTAGGTTCCAGAGGAGTTAGTGTGGTGGGAGCAATTGGGAAAGCTGCCGGGGTGTGAGGAGCCGGATCACACAAGGTCTTATGGACTGTTGGGACTCTGCATTTTACTGTGAGCGAGGCAGGAAGCCATCAAAAGACTAAGAAATGGAGTGAAGTGGTTGAATATAAATATTTAAAAGATTCCCTCCCACAGCTGCTTTAGAGAACTAGACGGAATTGACCAACCAGCAAGCTAAAGGACCTTAGGAACCGAACCATTGCACCAGGACTGCCGGGTCACCACGGAGCAGGAAAGCATGCAGCCCAGAACCATCCCAGGGGGCATCGGAAGCCAGGTCTAAGCCCCCAGCCCATCAGACATCACTTATAAAAACAGAAATTCAAAGATAAAATTACCAAGAACTTCAAGGTAGTGACTTCAGCATTAAATCCCAAGAAAGGGCATGCATTCTGATAATGCAGGAGGAAGTGCCTTCAGCTTCTAGATGCCATCCTAACTCCAGGTGCCCCCCAGCACTTGCACAGCTGAGAGGGAGAGCGCCCTGACATTCTGTGAGCTGCGCACCTCGCTGGAGTGGCGGGTTGGGATCTGGTCTATCTGTTCCTTCGCTTCTCTGAGAAGCGGTGCACCTCTGGGGGCCAGGGGATGATACTAATAACCCTCCCTCTGTCTCCCGCTCCTGTGAGGATCAAGGGGTACCAACCTCATCAGGGGGCTGGCACCCGGACCCCTGAATAACAGGCAATCCCCTTCCTTCCTTCCTTCTCTGGATTCCACCCAGGCCTCAGTTTCCCAAGCTGGGAGATGGGCAGAGGACAGGTCCTGAAGGCCAGCTGGGCTCCAGAAGCAAAGGCCTGGAGGAGCCCCGCACAGCTGGCACACAGCTGGGTGGTGGAGGCTGCCGGGTGTCAGTGGGAGGGGCCAGAGAGCAGAGCTGGGAGCCTGTTGGGGGGCGGGGGGCATCTACCTCAGACTCTGCCCCTCAGCTGAGGCCCAGCTGGCAAGACCAAGTTCAGGGGGATTCCAGGGTGGGAGCTGGGTCCCTGGGCATAGGGTCTCCAAGGATGGCCAAGAGGGAGAAATGTTGTTAGGACCTGTGGGGAAGTACTGCAGAAACTCTCTTGCACCTTCAGTGGTCTGGCAGGGTAGGGAGGGGGTTGGGGGACAGTACGGGGATATGGCGCAGGGGACAGCATAGAAGAAAAGAGGAATAACCAAAGAAAAAGCATCTCTCTGGAGGCCACCCTGGTCCAGGTGCCACCACTTCCACTCTAACCCAATCAAGCCACCTCTCCTGTTTGGCCCCACCCTTCTCTCTCTAAGGCCACCCAGAGCTTCAGAAAATGCAACGCGGACCCTATAGGTCACCTGTTCTAACCACACCAGAGGCCGGTTCCAGTCTGGCTAGCCTTATACCTGCCTCAGGGCCTTTGCACTTCCGGCTTCCTTTCTGGAAAAAATTCTTCCCTTGGGCCTTCCTGGAGCTCCAGGCTCCTCCTCACCCAGCTCACAAGCCACCTCTGCAGAGAAATCCATCCACCCTACCCACCTGCACTGTGCTTTAATCTTCACCTGCTATTCTCTCCCACCCTGTCCCCTCCATGTAGTCATCCCTGCCTTCAAGTCTTACTTGTTTGTGAGTGTGTTGGTCTTGTTGATGCTATGAAATCAGTTTATAAAAGGACGCTGAACTAGAAGTGAAGACCCAGACTCCGCATAGACTTTCCTTGGTTTTGGTCAAATAGCAGGACCCTCTCAAGCCCCAGTTTTCTGACCAATAAGTGACCCCACTGGTGAAAATAGCACATCAATGACAGCATGTTTTCTCAAGTCCCAAAATGCGGGTTTAGGGGTGCACCAAGCGCCCAGAACAAGGCAGCCTGGTCAGTCGGGACTGCAGGCCAAGCGGGATCTGCCAAGCGCGCCAGCCCGGACCTCCAGGTCCCCTCGTCCACCAAACTTATTCGGGTTTTCTGTACTCAGCCGCGGCCACAGCGATGGCTGGTGGAGAGCACAGATCCCGCCTTGGGCGCCTGTGTAAACTTGGTCACGTCACTCCCCTGCCCAGTGGCTTGGTTTCCTTGCTTATAATTTGAGTATGAGTGTTGAGTCATGGAGGGAGGCGTATTGGGTGACACTCCCTCATTCCAGGTCCACAGGGTGCAGCCTTCTGCCCTTCCGGTCCCCATCCAAGGACAAGGACACCCCTCCGGGTGTGCCCTACTCATCACTCATCCCTCTCAACTCCCTCTGGGGGTTGAATTTACAGACTTCCAAATGGCCAGAGGGGCCTTGAGGTCAAGGACCACGAGTGAGACTGTGGCCATCTCATCCCTTGGCTTCTGGCAATCCTGTTTTTCAAGGCGTGTTTCAATTTAAGTCACCTACAGCTCCCGCTGCACCAGCCTGGAGGTGATTCCATTCCCCGACCGGGAAACAGGCTCAGCGAGACGGTGGCCAGCCAAGTGGGCATGGGTTGGAAGCTCTGCTCCAGCTCTCACCAGCTGTGTGACCTTACCCGAGCCATCCAGCTCTGTGCCTCTGTTTCCCGGTCTGCGAAGTGGGGTGCCAACGATGCGCGCCTGTCTGACGGTGGGAGCTCGCTGATGTCATTCAGAATTCTTGCCGTGATCCTGCAGCCTGCAAGGGCTCAATCTCAGCTACTGTCATTGGTCTGCGGTGGCCCCTTCCCCCAGCTGGGAACGCACATGACAGCCAGGCCAACAGAAGGGTGGCGGGGGCTTTCCCTTTCTCTCCCTGCCAAGAGCCACTGTTATGCCCACCTGACAGAAGTGGAGCGGGTCTTAGAGAGCTGGAGAGATGGGTCACTCAGCCTGCCCCAAACATTCGCTGCCAGTCGGGCTGGCCCTGGCAATGGCAGTTTCTCCCATACAGGGAGGGGGCTGCCACTGGGGAGTCACTGGGGAGTACAGGGAGCATGGTTTTAAGTAGCATTCCAAAATGCCAGGGTCCAGCCTACCCTCAGGCCATCTGAGCGGTGACAACTGGACAGGGCTCTCGAGGGTGTCCGGAAGGTCCCAGGAGTGTGAGACCAGGAACTGGACTGGCGCAGGGGAAGCTTTGAGACTGAGCCCACCCCCACGAACACGGAAAGGCAGCCTGCAGAGGCGCTTTTGCCTGGAGCGGCCTTCGGGCACACACAAGCCCCCAGCCAGATCTCCAACGCATTTCCCACGGCAGGGTGGGGTGGGAGGAGGCAGCCCCCGTGGTCACGCAGGGCCGGCTGAGCTCCTGCTGCCTCAGGGCACCGGCCTGGAGCCTCCTGTAAAGCGGGAGCAAAGTCCACTGGAGGGGGTGCTGAGCACACTGACTTCCAGTCCCTGGCCTCCGGGCCCTTCCTTCCATCCGCCCCCACTCAGGCCCCAAATTAAGAACAGGGGACCGAATTCGCTTTAACTGCCCCAAAGACACATCTTTGTTGCAGCCGGACCGCAGGGCCCCAGGCCCCTAGAGCAGAGCAGGCTGCGGGGTGGAAGTAAAGTCACCAGCAGAGAGGCAGAAGCCTGGGGTTCAGCAAAACTGTCTTCTGGGGTCTCCAAGGAGGTACATTCACCCCCAAGATCATCCTTTTTAAGTAGCCATAATCAGCTTTCAATGCTGGCAGTGCCAAACATCTCAAGAACATTTCATTTTATACCCATAATACAAGGAGATCGTCATGACTCCACACTTCATACATGAAGAAGGTGAGGCTCAGAGAGGGTAAGTAACTTGCTCAAGGTCACGCAGCCAGTAAGTGCCAACACAGGATTCCCAAGACCGGGTGCTTGGACTTCAGGCAGGTATGCAGACACCGTGCTGACCCTGGGTGTGGTGACAGCTTACAAGACCCTCTGCAAAGGCGAGAGAAGGCAGGTGTGCAAGACGGAGGGAGGGAGGGTGCGGAGGAGGAGCCCCAGGAGGAGAAAGGAGAGCTCATGTCTCCAGGGTTCTTGTAAGGACATTCCCGGGGACCCCTCGCGGGAAGCTGGCTGCCTGCCGGGGAAAGGTGTACGCCTTGGGACTGGCTGTGCCCACCGCCGGAGCCCCAGACCCCTGCGGCCTGCCCAGGAGTCCTCCACCCAGTGAGCGGGAAGCGCACCCTCCCAGGGGCTTCCACCGGCTCCTTGGAGCCTCGCAGTACCTGGTTTCTCCGGGTTTATCTCCACCCAGTCCAGGTCCATCTCTGGGTCTCCTCCCCCAAGATTATGCGTGTCCGCCAGTGTGACCAGGTCCTAAGTGGCAGAACTGTAGGTGTGATGGAGCAGCGGCCTCTACACATGGGCTGCGTGCTTACTGGAGTGTGTGTGTGTGTGTGTGCGCGCTCGCGTTTTAGTTTTGTGTGCAGAGTGTGCAGCCTATGCGGGTTGTGTGCGGCTGGGGTCTGCGTTCAGGTGTATGTATGTATATGTGGTGTGTTGCACTGCATGTGTTTGGAAGGTCGGTCTGGGTGTGTGTATCTGTTGGTTGTGCGTGTGGTTGGTGTGTGCGTGGGGTGTTGTCTGGGTGTGTGCAGGGGTGTCTGTGTTGGCTGGCCGTGGGGTGCATGCGTTGTGCTGCTTTTGTGCGTGTTCCTTATGTTTGTGGCGGTGCACGTTGGTGTGCTGTGTATGCACGCATGCATGATGTGTGATCCTGTGTGCGCGCGGGGGTGTGCGTGGGTAGGTGCTCTCGGCAGCCAGGGCGCGGGCGCCGTGGGGCGGCGGGGCCGCGGGGGGGCGCTGCGGAGGAGGCCGGTCGGCGCGGGGCGCGGTCCGTCCCACCTGGAGCCGGGCGCTGCGCTGCGGGAGCCGGAGCTGCGGTGGAGCGGGAGAGAATCCGAGTCTGCAGTGGGGCTCGGAGGTGCCCTGGAGAATGGTCGTGGGTGGGGGGCAGGTTAAGGCGCTTCCAGAGACCGCCCGGCCGGGGCAGAGCGCGGGCGGAGCGCGGGCCGCGCCTCCGTGCCCCTGGCTGGGAGGGCGGGGACGGGGCCGGGAGGCAGCGCGGCCCCCGAGGCCTGGCCAGGCCGGCGCCAGCCGCCGAGTTGAAAGGCGGCCGAAGCCTCTCCTCGCCGCTTCCCACTGCGCCCCCGAGGGCTGCAGGCAGGCCGGGCGGGCACGCTCACCTCCGGGCCGCGGGTCACTGCGGGGGTCGCTCCGGGCGCGGGGTGGGGCGGGGGCTTCCGGCAGGTTCCCCGCTTCACAGCCGGAGATTCGCACCCGAGGCGCCCAGCCTCCGGGGTCACTGTCTTCACCCGGCTTCCGGCGCGACCTAGGCCGTCGGCCCGCGGTCAGCGAGCGGAGAAACGAACCCTAAAACCAGGCGCTGCATCCTGAGCCCTCCGGCCCCGCCCAACCCCGCAGATCCCCGCCGCCTGCGCCCGCGGCTGGGTGCGCCCAGGACCCTGCCGCCCGGAGACCGCTCACCCGCCCCAGCCCCCCGCCCGGGCCGCGGGCCGCTCCGGCCCTGCGGGCGGGTGAGAAGGTGGGTTGCAGACCGGAACTTCGGTCTCCGCCCCCCACAAAACAAAAACGCCGTCATCGACGGCGGGCAGGGCAGGTGAGGCGCCCTTTCTCCCCAGGGGACCCGCGGCCGGAACCCGAAGGAGTTAAATTCCTGGGGCCAGCGCCGGCCGGTTTCCCAGCGACAGGCGCTGCGCGCAGGGACCCCGGCAGCGGGACTGGCACGGTGACCCTCCAGGAGAGGCGGTGCGGGGGCCCTGCGGGGAAAGCGCGGGTTCTGCCGTGGAATCCGTGTTCGAATCGTTCCTCTGCCTCTTACTGGCTCTGTGACCTGGGGACATCGTGGAACCTCTCTGGACCGCCGTCACCTCCCTTGTGAAAAGCCTCCTGGGCTTTTGGGGGGCGGCCTGTGTGGGAACCTGCGGACGCAGCGGTGGAGGCTCCGCGTGATTGATTGATCCCGTGTTTCCTGCCAGAGGAGGAAAACGATCCGTGAGGACCAGGCCTGGGAACCCCCTGCCCACGCCGCCCACGCCGGAGGAGCAGGCGGTCGGGTCTGAAGGGCTGGGGTGGACGAAAAGCGGTGCCCAGAGTCTCACCGCCAGTGCCCGCCGGACCAGTGGGACCTTGCCCGGGGCTCTCTTCCCACATCAGCGCGCCGCTCTGATCCAGCAAACGTTTATTGAGCACCTTCTGTGCGCACTCCAGGCCGAGGGAGGAAATTCGGAAGCAGAAAGGGGAAGGGACAAAGAAAGGGCTGAACAAAAAAATAAAAATGAAAACAAAAATCGGGGGCATGGCACTGGGAGGAAACCCGGACCCAAGGCCCGCAATGGGGGCCGACGCCGAGGCAGCAGGATCCCAGGGCTGGGGGTGGGGGCTGCCGCTCCCGCTGCGTCCTGGGTGGGGGAAGGGGGCGCGCCAGCCTGGCCTGCAGCTACCGCCTCGCTGGAGCCGCGGTGTGTCTGCAGAGCGCGAGCCCTTGCTCATTACTGCAATTATGTTGTTCTGAATTCGCCTGAACCCTAAATTGCCAAGCTTCGAGGAGCCAGTAGGCCCGGGAGCCCCAGCCTGAGGAGACACCGGATCGTGCCCCCGCCCCCATTCCCCTTACCCCGAGCGCGCTGAAAGCACCCCGGCGCCACGGAGGCACCGTGAACTGAGAAAATTCAGATCCATCAGTTATTCCCTAGGCTCCCTTCGACACGGAGGCTCCCTGACCCTCCTCCAAAATTTTGGGGGCAGGGAGGGATTCCTAGGCCCATTTCACAGGTGAGAAAACTGAGGAACGAAGAACCCGAGGTATCTGCTAGCCAGAGTCAGGCGGTCAGTGGCTGGGCTGGGATGAACTACCTTGGCTTGTCTGAGTTCAAGTTCAATGCTATTCCCAGGAACAGAAAGGAACCCTGAAGATTTGTGAGACCTAGGGTGACCTCTGCAAGGCCACTCAGGTTGCTCGGTTTATAGAAGGAATTAACTTTTTAAAAAAAAAAACTCTGTCTGCAAGAAGCAGTGATGTACCCCAGCCCTCAGCATCCTTAAAGGGCCGCCGTGGGTGTGCGCAGCGGATGACTTTTTCTTTTAAATCCAACTCTGCGCTTTGGGCAACCAAGAGGCCCAGGTTCAGGTTCTGGCCGTCCTTCCGGAACCCCTTAAGTCTGTGGCTCCCCCAACTATCTGGGGCTGTAGAATGGCACTCTCAGCAAGCTTGTTTTCTTCCCTGAGGGAGGAGAGTTGTGACAAGTTCAGACTGCAGCCCCAGCCACTGGAAAGGAATCTGCGGGAGCAACCAGGTTGACGGACTCGAGACCCAGATACTCTGGGAGATCCAGCGCCAGCTCAGGGTGCGTGCGCGAAATTCCCCTCTCATTTGGAACTCCTAGGACAACCTCGGGTCCCTGGGACAAGACTTAACTACTCAGCGCGCCCCTACTGAGTTTCCACACTGAGCAACGGATCGTGGAGACGCCCGCCCTCCCCAAGTCCAGCACCAGGTACTTCAGGTTTCAACCACCGTTGTTGGCCTCTGGCTTCCTGTCTTAAGGGTTCGCCTTGCCTCAGTCTGCCCTGGTGTCCTGCAGGGTTTGGAAGTGGGGCCACTTGGGGACTGAGGTGGGGTGGCGGGGTGGGGCCTGTGCGGATCTGGTGAGAATTAAGCCGGGGCCCCCAACTTGAAAGAGAACTGTGCCTCAAACATAGGCTTTCTAGACTAAGAGGTCACTTTCCTGCCTTCACCATCTTTGCAGAATTCGCCCCAGAGGGCTAAACTTGGCACCTTTTCAAATATATTCTTCTGGAAAAGCCTGAATTTAACCTTCTACATAAATGAAAAATGAAGTTTGCGAGAGTTTGGAGGCAGGGCTCATGCAAAGGACACGCCAAGGCGGGAAGCAGCGGTGGCCCTAGGTTGTCTTTTGAGTGTTTTCGTAGAGGTCGTGATTGGGCGTGTGAAGCCGCTCACATTCTGGCAGCTTGAAATTGGTTCCACAAATCCGGTCTACACCCGTGAGGTGGTTTAAAGCAGCAGGGCAATGCCTCCACCCCCCACCTTGCCTCCCTGGGAAAAACAGGTTGGCGGGGTGGGAATTGTCTGGATTAGCTGTCTGCAGTCATCAGACCCTTTGGGTGATTCGCTTTGTTTTCACAGACAGGTTAAAAGGGGAGAAAAAAGAAAGAGTAGGTTCTGGGTCGCCTGAACAAGTGTCGATTTCAGCTTAAAGTGAATTGGAAAATTGAGCCTAATTATCCTAGGTAATTGCTTCAATTCTCCACTTGACTTTGCTAATGCAGATCTGTCCTGCGTGTTCAAAAAGACCCCCCTTCTCTGTCCCTGAATATGCTGTTGTCACCTCTGAAAGTTGTGGGTGTAACCCTACCACCCTACCGAGCAGCAACCGCGTTAGGTGAAGAGACGGCAAGAAGTAAAATTCCAATAAAACACTAAATCAGAACAGAGATCCTTTCTTGTAGCTTAAAATTAATTTATTTAACAAATATAGCTATAATATAAATGATAATAAAATTTCAAATATACAGTATATTACACCCAATCCCTTCCAAAGGGATTTTTGAGAGCCACACAAATGTACTGTTAAATAGAAACAGAATTTTAATTTTACATTTTTTTTTTCTGGTACTGGTAACAAGAGAGGGCCCTGCAACCTACCTTTGTAACGCATCTGTATACCCCCCCACCCCAAGCCAATGTTTCGCTGAAGTTCTAAGTGTTCCCACCGAAGGACCGGGATCCGTCTCTTGGGGCGCGCTCCTATCTCCCACTGCTCTGCTTGCCAGATTCTTCAAACAAGAATTTCTCTGTGCTTTTCCTGCCTGGTGTCAGGACAGAAGTAGCGATGCTGGAGAAGTGGCCTCTACCCCTGGTCCAACCAGTTAACTCTGCTGGGGACCCAGTGGGTAAATTTCTGAACCTCTCTGGCCTCAGTTTCCCCATCTGTAACACGAGGGGGTGGATCTAGCGCTAGAAGAGCAGAAGGAACCCTTCCAGTCACTCTTCGGGAGAGGATCAGACTTCAGAGAGGGAAGTCGGGGAGCAACGGAGGAAAGGCCAGAGGCGCGAGGGCTAAAGGGACGAAGCCAGGCGGTGCCGAATAGGGGGTCCCGCTAGCTAGGGACAGCCCCTGCTGCTTGCAGAAGATCAGGACTGGAGGGATCAGCTGGTGCCACAGGGAGGCGACCCTGGGACCCTCTATGTCAGGTGGTACATGCTGTAGCCTACGTGGGCCGTGTAGAGTCCCACGGGCGCCACGGGCAGCGCGGCGCGCTGGAAGGGGCCAGAGGCCCCATAGAGCGAGGCGCCGGCGGCCGCCACCGCCGCGGGGCCGCCCAGCGGGAAGGAGAGGCCGAAGGCCGCGGGCGGCAGCATGGGCTTGGCCGCCATCTTCAGCTTCTCCAGCTCGGCCTCCTGCAGTCTCTTGGCCTTGGCCCGGCGGTTCTGGAACCAGATCTTCACCTGCGTCTCGGTGAGGCTCAGCGAGCTGGAGAACTCGGCGCGCTCCGCGATGGACAGGTACTGCTTCTGGCGGAACTTGCGCTCCAGCGCCAGCAGCTGCGCGGTGGTGAAGGGCGTGCGCGGCTTGCGGTTGGTCTTGTGCTTGCGCAGGGTGCAGGCCGGAGGGCTCAGGCGCCCTAGGGGCCGGGAGAGAAAGAGGCAGGGGGTTAAGAGCGCGGGAGCATCATCTGCCCACAATAGTAATGAAGAGCCGGCATCAATGCCGGCTATTCGTTTTCCGCGGGTGGCTTGGAAAATATTTCCTCCAATTCCCACCGCAACCCCCGCAGAGCAGACGTGATTGTCTACTTTTGGCAAATGAGGAAACTAAGATTTCAGGGGAGACGTCCCCAGGCCCCGCCTGAACACTAGTTGGCCGCTTAGGCAGGCCTGCGGAGCGCGGCCCCCTTCCACCGCCGAACACACAGGGCCCGCAGGTGTTAGTGGGGCTGGCGAAACGTGTGGAAAGAGGCCTGCACCCAGCCGAAGACCTCGCTTGGTTTTGTGCGCCGGCAAAACACCGATCTGGGCCCAAGTGGTCAGCGCTGCGGTGGTCCACTGTGGGGCAGAATCCAGATCTCCAAATTCCACTTTACCTCGAACGGGTGCGCTCCTACAGGGTTCTAGGGGCAGTCGGTCCACCCAAGACTGCAGGTGGAGCAAGGCCAGCTCTCATGAAGGTCACACCCCAGCCAAATCTCTTAAATATATAAAGTGCCACTTGTTGCGGAGGGTGGATAGAGGGACTTCCTTATACAGGGCTTATTCCAACTGATTATTTGAACTGTGTCTTGAGCCTTTCCCACCCCCAGTGCCTTGGCCCTCCGGCCACACTCAAATGTGGGGTCCCGGAAAGGGGGTTGTGCGCAAAGGCTCCTGGCTTCTCCTCCACCTGTGGGTCAGCCCACAGATATCAATGGTGCAGAACAGTCCTTTTCTCATGGCTTCAAACTGGACCTCAAGGTGCGCAGTGACCAACACCCAAGCAGAGGGCTGAAGCAAGTCCAGAACTGGGTCCCCTGGCCGAGTTAACCCTCCATACTGGGCGGCTGTGGCCGGATAAAAGGTGGAACACATTATACCCAGGACACCAGGGATCCTGCCGACTCAACTCCAGGGCCCGGGAAAGGCCCTCGCCAAATTGCCAAGTCTGGGAGAGGGCGCCTTGCCTACTCAGCAACTTCCCCTCTGGGGCAAAATGAATTCAAATGGGGAATGTTTCACCAAGCGGGTTTTGCCTAATTATGCATTTTTCATGCCTTAAACAAACAAACAAAAAAAACAAACCAACCATCAGAGGCGACCGCGGTGTGAGTCCAACGAACTTGTGTTCACGTCCCTCCCTCCTTATTCAGGCACCGAGAGGCCGGGAAGCAGTTGGCCCCCGACTCGGTTTCCGCAGGGACACCCGAGGGGCGGGCACTCCTTTCGGCCAGGACAGCTCAGCGCTGGGCCACCTTCTCTGGCCATTAGACCCAGGGAGGGGCTGGCCTTTCAAAGACGTTTAATCCCCAGATAAAAATCATTCCTCAGCATCACGCCATTGAATTCGGGTTGCTATTATGCCGCGCAAAATAATCGGAGGAAACGAGGAAAACTTGGGAATTTCCCGTGCTCCCGAAATATCTCCCAGCCTGTTCCCTGGGCAGAAAAGCCAGGGGGCCCGCAAGGCCTTGGAATGACCCCCGAAAGCGCCTTGGGGGGCTGAGCCCGCTTTAGTGGCCCAGTGGGAATGTTTGGGCCATCCAACCAGATTGGAGGGGGCGCCTCCCACTGACTGACTTGGTGCCCCGCCCCTCCACTGGACCGGGGCTTCCCCCTCCCCCTAACCCACCCAAAGCACCAAGAATCTTGCTGAAACTTGAAGGGGGTTGGGGGGGGTTTTGCAAGAGCTCCAGAGCCTTCCGGCAAAGAGAGACTTCAATTCGGGGTTGGGGGGAGACACCAGACTTCCACTATGAGAAAGTGAAACTTCCTGCAGAAAAGATGTCCATGCCACTCGGACCCACCCGTTGGGGTAAAGGCGAAGCAGGGTCAGACAGGGGAGCCGGGACGCCTGTGTTTGTTTGGTGGGGGCAGGAGGAGAGGGTGATCTAACACCCGTGTTCTACAAGTCAAGTCCCACCCGCCCCACGGTCGCCAAGTCAAGACCAGGAGCCCATGAAAGTGGACCCTCCGCTGGGCCTTACCCAGGCCTCGCACCATCTTCATGGGTGGAAGTGGGGAGTGTGCGAACCGGGACCTCGCAGCGAGTCTGCGGACAGCGCCGGCTCCGGGTACCCGCAGCAGGTACGGCTCCCGCCGGAGACAAGCAGGCGCCGGCGCGCGGCCTGGCGCCCGGGGGCCCCGCATCCCCGCCCGGCCCCCTCCCCCACCGCCTGTTGTGGCTACTCACTGGCCGGGGGCGGGGAGAAGCGGGGGTTCTGCATCCACGGGGTCCTCTCGGACTTCTCGGGACTCTCGGCTTTGACGAGTGCATCTTCGGGCAGCTTGAGGAGTCCTCCCACCGAGAAATGGCCGAGCGGCCGCGGCGAGGACGGCGCGTCCGGGGCACCCAACGAGCCGGGCCGGGCGCCCAGGGGCTGCGCGGAGCCGCCAGCTGCCTGTGCGCCCTCGGAGGCCACCAGGACGTTCTCCTTGGCCCCGGGCTTCCTGTGGTCGGCCATGAGCGCCTCCACGCTGAAGGGCAGGAGCGAAGGGGACACTTTGGGTTTGGTCCCCTCCTCGTCTATGCCCATGGCGGCCGCGGCCGCCGTGGTGGTGGCGGTGCTGGGGGTCTGGCCCCCGCCGCCCACCGCTGGCTTGCCGAAGGCGGAGTCCTCCACTTTGACACCGAGTGGCAGCGAAGTCATGTCAGCAGCCGGGGCCATGCAGAGCCGGGCCCCCCTCCAGCCGCAGCAAGGGCCAGCCTCCGGGCATGGGCTTCGGGCGGGGTGGGAGCGCGGCCGGCGTCCGAAGGCGCCCGGGGCCCAGGCCGGGCGGGCCCTCCCGCGCGCGCCTCCCGCCCCTCCCCAGAAGGCCGGCTCGGGGCGCCGGGCCTGGCTCTCCGCTGGCGCCGCCGCGCAGGCCGAGCTCCGGGGCGCACTAGCCGGCTCCGGGTCGGGCGGCGGCTCCGCAGACGACTTGCTAATAAGGCAAGGCCTGCGCCGCCGCGGCCAATCAGCGCGCCAGGGGCGGGCCCGGCGCCATCCATTGGGCACGGCTCCGGCGGACTTGCCCCGGGGTGCGCTGGACTTCGGGGCGCTCGCTGTGGGGCGGGGCCCGGGAGGGCGGAGGAGGGGAGGGTGCGGGAGAAACTTGCGTGGACGCTGAAGCCCAGGGTTTCCTCTCTCTGGGTCCCCTTGGAGCTCTATTTTTCCTGGGTTCCTGGGGGCCTTTCCCCTTATTCTCACTGGGCCTCTTCTGCCTTCCCCCTCTCCTCCCCTATTCTAGTCGCCTCCCTTGCCCACTCCTCTCTGTTTTTCTAACCCCTTCCTGTTTTTCTCTTCCACCGCCTCTCTTCCCTTTCTCTTCAGCCAGTTGCTGGGGGTTCCTCTCTGCCCCTCTTCCCTACCCCGACCGCTTGAGTTGAGGTCATTTCTTACATAGAGCTTTAAAATCTGCCCAGTTATTTGTTCTGCTAGAAAGGCATAATATTCCTTGCTTTCGGAAACACCTTCATCTTCTTGTTCTGCTTCAATCTTCAAAAGTTTTACCTCTGCCTAAAAGTGGGCCTGTCTTTCCAAGCGCAGGAGTAGAGTTACCCTAACGAAGCCGGGCTTCTGGGGCCCTAGATGTTAAGAACAACAGTGCACACTAGCATCCGGAATCCATCATCAATTTTCATACCTGGTGTGTCCTTTTCCCGCTCTGAACTTCTCCCGGGAGGATTACACCACCTAGCCTGGCGACCCGGGAAGGAGCTGCGGGGGTCCTTTTTGATACAGAACTTATTGACACAAAACCAAGAGAAACGTCAACAGAACACTCCTCTGGCCTTAACGTGACCTCAAACAGAGCGTCCGCGGAAACAATAACAGTTCCTATCTCCCGGTCGCTGATCGCGGCGTGGGGGATGGGGGTCCGGGCAAGAGGCCGGCTTCTGGCCTGGGGACGGGCGGCTGGGCTTGACAACTTTTTATGTAGCGAGTTTCGGAGGAAACGTGATTTTATTTCTGTGGTTGAAAAATAGAACAACATGAGTTGGGGGGCGCGGGGAGACGTCAGATCTATGCAAGCTCCGCTCGGGGCTCCACCGGTTTTCCGCGCCGCCGCTTTATGGCCTCTTATCCCAGGGCCCAAGCCAGGGGCACCCGGAGAGCTCGCGGCGCTGATTGGCGGCTCACCGGGACAGGCCATTGATGACTGCCGGGTTCTAATCTCCAGGAAACACAGGGGCTGCAGTGGCCATTTAGGGGTAATTATCCGAGCGCGGAGGGACAGCGAATTCCCTCGACTTTTAACTGGGAGCAATAAAAGCTGTAGATTAGGGGCGTCCAGATTAAGGAAAATGAATTGCGAGAGCGGGAACTTTATTACCCCGACGGCGTCCGGGGCCCGGCGGGAGGAGTCGGGCTGCGGACGCCAGAGCCATCAGCAGCCGCACATCTGTCCGCAGACTCAGAGATATGTCCAGGCCGTGGCGCGGGCTCGGGAATACTCGCATCTGTGACACTCACGCCGCCTCTCCAGGTTTCTTACACACCCGAGACTGCAGCACAAGCACTGGGCAGGGCTTGGAGCCTCCAGCTCGGGTCGGGTCGGCCGGCACGGAAGCGGCCTGTCTTAAACAGGCCGTGTCCCTGGAGGACAAGGGCTGATGGCGTGCTCCCTCCAGGCAGGGAGACGGAGGCCACGTGGCATACGTCAGGGTAAAAGGATAGAAGGAGGTACAACCCCATTAGATTGCTGAGAGGAAGGATGGCTCAGCGAGACCGTAGGCCGAACACCTTGCTAGCAGCCCAGCGCTGCCGGGCCCACTTCTCTCGCGGGCATTTCCGATGACACGGTCGCTAGATCAACCCCCTCCACTCCCTCCACTCGGCTTAAAGGAAACCGAGACCCCTTGGCTTTGTCGGTCAACATTTAAAAAGCCAGCCTGCTTTGTTTGCCCCTCGTCTCCCATCTCAAAATGTTTGACGCCCCAGATCACTTGGAGGATCCTATGGAATTAAAAGAACGTTCTCTCCAGAAAAATGCACATCAGCCAGAACTGCTTCAGAGGCTCTGGACACCATTGGAGTCACCAGTTAAGAACCCCTGCATTAGAGGGGATGGGGGGCTCGAACCCCATGAGGGGCCGCGCGGGGCACCAGGGTCTCAGGGCTCTCTAGGGCGAGTGGCCGGTCGCGGGCCGGGGCCCGGCGGCTGGAGAAGGGCCGCATGCTAATTGCGGGGATAAACAATCTGTCACGATCCCTCAGCGCGCCTAATAGGCAGACGAGGATGTTGTTTTTAGGCGCCAGCGGCGGCCGGATCAAAGGCAGCAGCTGACGCAGGGGCCCTTGAAGTCAAGCCCCCGCCTTCTGGGAGTAAAACCGCCCGCACCCGCAGCCCGGGGGCCTGCTGCCGGCCCCCAGGCCTGCGCCGCCGGGCCGGAACCGCGCGGCATCCTTTAGGTTCGGTCTGGGTTCGTGTCTGCTCTCGCCCGGCCCGGCGGAGGGGCCGTCTGCACGCGCAGTCGAGCGACAGAGGGAAAAGGAAGCCGGGGACGGCTGCACAGGGACTCCGGCCGGCAGAGCCGGCCTGCCCCGCAGATCTGCGGCGGGGCGGAGGGGGAAAGACGCTCGCGTTCCCAGGGAAGGGAGTTGGAGAAGAGAAACGAATGTCTGCGCGTCTCCCGCGGCGTGAAGTTCCCGCGGGAGGAAACGCACACGTTGGGCGGAGGTGGGAGGGGGCACTCCGCGCTTCTTTTTGTGCGGGCCTTTTCGCGTTCCCAGGTGGGTGGGTCCCTGGAGCGGACACGGCCGAGGGCTGCGCCTGCTATCGCGCCGCCAGCACGAAGCCGCGGGCGCTCCTCCCGGGCAGTCTCTGCGCGGCCGCCGCCGCCGCCGCCGCCAGGGCCGGGCTGTAATTCATGCCTGGCAGGGGCAGGGCTGGCCCGCTGCAGATAAAGCTCCCCGACTGAGCTGGGCTGCCATTCCCCGGCTCTCCCGCTGCATCCCCCACCCCCACTCGGGCATCTTCGGGCGCTGCGGTCGCCCAACCGAGCGCGTAGCCACTTCGGACCTTAAAGACCGATTGCCCTGCGTCCACTCCCTGAACTAAACTACTGGTTCCCCGCCCCCCATAAATCCGTTTATTTTAAGAGGGTGTGCGGCGGCCGAGGAAGAGTGGTGGTGTTTTTAAGAATCACCCCCTCCCCCCAACACGCCATCAAGGTGAATTTTTAGAGCGATCCCATCTCCAGGACCGTTGTCACTCTCTGGGCATTTGCCGTGCAGATTGCCGGCTGGCCCCTCACTTTGGCATTCGCTGTCGCCTCCCTCGGGTTTTTGTGTACGCCCCTCCCCCCCCTTTTCCAATGCATTTTGTGGCCTCGACCCAGGAATCCCGCGTGCATTTTTTAAAATGTGCAGCTCAGTGGGATCCCCGGGCAATTAGCGAGCCCCAAACAGTCCTCTTTAATAGAATGAATGTGCTATGAAAACCGATTACCCGGAACGATTTATTTTGGTGGGAATTCACCAATCTCCAGGAGGGCGGCGAAGGGGGAGAGAGGGGGGTATTTTGTGCTGGGGGTGGGGGGGGTGATGAGAAGACAGAAAGAAGGACCTCGGGATCCCGAAACCTGGGGAGGGGCCTCCGGGCTGCTCCTTCTCCCGTCCTTCGGCCTCTGTGGCTTAGAATGAACGGCTGGGAGCCGTAGGTTTGGGAAGCTGTCTGGGGGTGACTGAGGGCACCCTTCGGGAGGGGTTCCCGGCTTTCAAGAGCTGCGAACTTCAGGAACTCTGCGGCTACTGACTGAAGATCCACAGCCCAGATCCGGAGCAGAACGGATGTCCCTTTTCCCCGGATCTGGGCACAACTTAATGCCTAGTAGGGTTTTGGTGCCCTTCTTCAATGCGAAGTCACGAAAAGAAGAAAAAACAAAAACCGAAAAACGCTGTTGTAAAAACTGTTTTCTCCTCCTTGCTAATTCCTCCGCTTAAGTGGACCCAACTTGTGCGGGTTGCGGTGGGTCCCCCGCGGCAGGGAGAGTCACCGGTCGGACTCCCCGCTTCTTGCCCCCGCCCGCCCCTCCCCCACGGGCTGCGCCCTGCGCGCTCAGGCTGGGGCTTCCCGGTGTCTTCAAATTCGGAAGGGGGTGAGGAGGCCGAAATCCGCGGGGGAGAGGGGGGGCCTCCTTTCAAATGGCCCAAATTAATGTGATCGCGACATGAGGGTGCACTTGGGGAAGATGAAAGCGGAGGCCGGCCGGCTCCTCCTAGAGCTCTATAATTATAGATAATATATCCCATTTCAAAGCAATTAGACCAATCAGGCGTAACGAACCACTTTGCTGCCGACGAATAACAAAGGCGCACGGTTATTTAAGCCTGGAGATGTCAGGCAGACCCCGAGGCTCCGGACCCCCGCCCCCGCCCGCCCCTCCGCGTCTCCCACCCGGCTCTGCCCACAGCGGGCCGGGGAGGCCCCGCCCCCGCCCCCAGGCTCTGTCCTGCCCGCCGAGGTCCCCGCTCAGTTCCGCCGAGCTTGGAGTGGGGGGCAGGGGCTTGGGAGGCAGGGGTGGGGGGATTTGGCTTCTATTGAGGTGGGCGTTAGAGGCTTCACGGACTTGATCCGATTTAATCCTCCCTACCCCGGGAGACAGGTATTATCCCAGGCTTTCTTCCCCTTCCAGATGAGAGGGCAGAATCAGAGAGGTTAAGTGTCTTGTCCAGGGTCGCCCTGCTAGTTAGTGGTGGCGCCTGGACGACCTGGACTCAGGTGGGTCTGAACCCCCGAATCCCAGTCCTTTCGCTCCCGGGGGTCTCCCTCGCCGCTCTCCAGAGCAAAGGCTTTTAAATCCGTGGAACGCGGGAGGTATTCGGTGGTACCGCCTCCCAGTCCCACCCCCAATCCGAGAAATGGGTTCTCTTCTCTCCTGCTCTTCCCTGCCCCCACCCCGCCCTCCGCCTTCTTGAGTCTTGAAAACAGGCCAGTTTTTCCGTGAAGTTATCAAATATTGAGGATCTAAGGTCTCTCAAAGACGCAGACAGACCCAGGCTGCCAGCTGTTCCCCAGCCCAAGGCCAAGGGCCATTTCTTCTGAGCCTCGTTTTGTTCGTCTTAAAATGGGTGCGCTGTTCCCCGGCTCAGAGACGGTGAGCTCGGTCCTTCCCAACCCCGCGGCTGCGCGAGGACCGCACTGCGGGGCCTGACCCCTGTCAGCTGTAGGGAGCTGCCGGCACCTGGCTGAGGCATCCAGGGGATCTAGGCCCTTTCTCTGGGCTTGCGAATTCCCCTTCGGAAGGAGGATGCGGCGAGGGGAGGCCCGCCGCGCCCCACAGATGGGGGGAGGCCCGTGGAGGTGGGGAGCGTCGGGTTTCACCCCCCAGTCCGGCAACCTAGGGGCAGAGATGGAACCAGAGGCCAGAACCGGGCGGAGAAGGGCAGGAACCCTGGTGGGAGACGCAGGGTAGCAGAAAAGCTCCAGAGATGGCAGCGGGTCCCGCTGGCTAAGGCCATACAATGACACTTCTGAAAGACCTAAACATGGAGAGCAGTGGAAGGCCAGAGCTGAGACTGGCAGAGAGGGGAGGCCGGGGGAGCCCAGGGACTGTCCCCTAGAAATGTGGCTCCGCGACCCCGTCTTCCCTGGACCCCCAGCGAGACTGCACAGAGGGCGCGGTTCTGGGGAACTGCTCTTCCCGGACCAGAACCGGTCCCACACGCTCGAGAGGCAGGGGCGAGGTGGCTGGGGAGGCCCTTGGGCCCCCTGACAGCGACCCCCACCCCGCATCGCTCCTGTCTTCCTCCTGGTCCCTCTCCCTCGGGGCCGTGGCTTTTGACTTTCCTTCTGCGGGCACCTTCCTGCCCCGGAACCGCCCCTCCGAGACTGTCTCACGTGCGTCTCTTGGTCGCCGCCAGGGTATCTCGCCGCCTCTGTCTCCTGCCTCTCTGCCGTCTCTCTGCCTCCCGGTCGACTCCATTACTGTGTCCCCTTCCTCTCCTGCCTGTCTGCGGTTTTTCCCAAGTCTCCCCGCCCACGCCCGCAGAAGCTAACGCAGTTCCAGAGAATTCTCCCTGCAGACGGATGTCGGGGGCACCTTCAGGAGCCGCGGGGTGCGCCCCTCCTGGCCTCTGAGGCCCCCCAGCTAGTCATTTCTCCTCCGATCCTCAGTTTCCGCCTCTGGGCCGTGAGCTGCGAGGCTGGGCTGACCCCTAGGTGCCAGCTTGGAGTCCCTCACAGCCACCGTCCCAGAACCCCACGGTGCGCCAGTCGTGCCAATGCACCCAGGTGACCCACGAACCACGCGGAGAGCGGACAGCGCTTGGGAATGGAGAGGACATTGGCCCTATTGGGGCCTCACCCCAGCCAGTTTCCTCCAAGCCACTCAGCCCCTCCTAAGGGCTGGGGCGGGGGGGGGGGGTCTAAATCCCTTGCGCTTAGACCGGTCCAGCGCTCTCTCTAACCCGGAAGGGGACCGCCTGCGCCTCGCATTCCACCCCCACGCTACCGACATGATCTTTGGGCCTCTCTTTCCTCGTTTGTGCGTGTGAACGAGGGGTGCGCACCCCGTGAAGCGAGCTCGGTGCTCACCTGCGGTGGCCGCCTTCTTGGGGAGAGCGGAGGGCTAGGAAAGACCAGGTCTGGGAAGGGTCCAGCAGGCAGCAAGCGCTGCATCAGTGCGCCGTGGAACAGCCAGGTTCCAGAGATGGGAAAACTGAGGCCCAAAGAGGAGTCGTTTTCCCACAGTCTGAGCCAGAAACTGATAGAGCTGTCGACTAAAATGTGGGTTGTCCAACCCCTAGCCCAGGGCCCACCCTTATCAGTGCCCAGGAAGGTCAGGAAACCGGCGGCGTCCCCGGGCCCCTCAAAGCCGGTTCCCCTTGTGACGCACTGGCTTTCACCTTTGAGATCTCCCATGTCCTTTCGTGAGGACGCAGCGGCGAAAGCCGGAAAAGGACGTGCCGCGCGCCCTGGCGCGTGCTAGCTGCGAGTCTGTGGGCAGATTGTTGCAGCAGTCCATATTTATTATTATTCACGAATGGCCAGAAGGTTTACAAGGCCTGTTACTATTGTTATAACCGCACATACGAAATATCACTTAGTGACGTGGAGCGGAAAGAACCGTCTTACATATATTTAAAAATTGCAAACACGTACTTCCTCAAGTGTCCAATCTTCGCCCTATGAAAGCAGGAGGCCTGGAGCGGCAGGAGCGCCTTGGCAGGGCGCGCCTGCCGGGAGCCCGCTGTGGGGGCGCCCAGGACGCGCTGGGTGCTTCAAAAGCATCGCCGCAGTTAATTCTCACACCAGCCCCTAAAGGACCTCCCTCTTCCCGGATGAGGAAACCGAGACTGGGAGAGTTTTAAGTAGCTCGTTTCAGGCCCTGCAGCTCTGCACCTGGACACCAGTCAGCGCCAATGCGGAGGGCCGAGGCGGGGGCGAGGGGAATGTCTGTGTTGCCCCCAGAGCCTCGGGTTAGGTGAGCTAGGACAAACCTGGGCCGCCCCTCCCTACGGGACCACGCCCTTCGCCTCGCCACGCCCCCCAACTTCCGTGAGATGCCGCCCCGCCTAGGCCTCCCAGCCCTACAAGGCCTGCAAATGACAGCGCAGGGCCCTGGTCCTCAGTTGCTGCATCTGTGTAATGGGCGCGCTGAGCCCAGCTTTGCCAGCCTCCCAGAGGTTATGAAAGGAGGATTTGAGTGGGCGGGAAATGGGCCACTGAAGAGCTGAAGGCCAGGATAGGGAATAATATTTACCATCAGTGACAGATCACACCTATTGAATAATTAGTATTCTTAAGCACTATTCGGGGCTTTTAAAGTGTCCTAATTTGCTTAATCCTAACAGCAACTCGATTGTTATCCCTAGTTTATCTATGGGGAAATTGGAATAGTTTACCAGGAGCAAAAACGAACAAAAACATGAAGTGCTCTAAGATGTCTCCTGGCACCCCAGGAAATTTTCAGCAAGACCCACTGCACGGGTGTACCCCACTTGAAGACCCCTGCGATGGACAACCTGACCAGGGTGCGGGGAAATGGGGGGAGGGAGCAGAGAGGCTAGAGAACTGTGCCCACCTAAGGGTCTGCTGCTCAGCCCTGGTCTCTGAGCAGGGCTATTGGGAGTGGCTCCCCAGGGCAAGCCTGTGTGGGTCCCCAGGACTAGCCAGGGACCTGGCATAAAGAGCAGACACTTCAAAGGAGAGGCAAACGGATAACCAGCGGGCAACATCAGACCTTCAGCGCAGCCGGACCCCCACCCGGAGCACCCCCTCAGGCCAGCTACACTGGGGTGGGGGTTAGGGTCAGAGATCAGAGCCTTGGGGTCAAGGGTAAAGTCAGTTCTTCAGGTTGATCAAAGTTCTCAAATGACGTTTTAGAAAGAATGCTGATGTCACCTTTCCTCAGTTGCTGGTTCTGCCATGTTTTGATCTCCTTTGAACTTGAAGATGAATTCTAGCGGCCTCTTCTTCTGAAGACAGGAAGCCGAGGCGCAGATGGGTCAGGCCACTCAGAAGGGCCCGCTGGGGCTCCCAGCGCAGCGGGTGCCCGGCCAGCTCCCCACGGCCACGGGTTTCTGTGTCTGACTCTGACTGCGGGGCGTGGGGGGCACCGGGAGGATGTGGCAATGAGCCTTCCTTCCAGAGGACCCACCCTGCCCAGCCAGGGCACCCCCAACCCCCTGGGCTTCTCCTTTCCCAGCGGGATGCTAGGCGGCACTCCCTGGAGGACCTGTCCTCCCTGCCAGAGCTCCTATCTGATCAAATGGTGGCCCCCGCCGCAGCCCCAATTAAGTGAAAATAGATCTGGCCTTATCAGGTTCAGGCGGTAGTCCCTAGGTGGTCCCGTGGCGAGCCCCGGAGGGTCCCTGTCTGTTTGATTTTCCTGCTCAGACACACTTGTTTAAACAGACCCCTCAGGGCCTCCAGTAACCTGAGCCAGTGGGGAGCGTGATTGCAGGTAAGGGGAGCGGAGAGCTGGGGGGTGGGGGGACAGGCCTGCGGAAGGGAGCAGGGGAGCCCCGTTTAGACACTGGAGGAGCCTCTGCGGTCGGTCGGATGGGTGTGTTGGAACCCCAGCTCCACCCCTTCCGCTGGCTGGGACGGTTACCGCTTACTGACCCTCCAGCTTACCTGCCCCCTCCTGGGGGGCAGTAAAGGAAGAAGAACTCTCTAAGGTGCAGGAAGCTGTGCCTGGCCCAGGCCAGGGGCGATGTGAACTGAGAGTCAGGGGTGTTCGTGGTGGTCCATTTCTGCATCACAGGGACCACTGGAGGCAGGTACCGCTGGGCCCCTTTTAATAGGTGAGGAAGTCAGGTCCAGAGAGGCTTAGTGACTTACCTAGGTTGGCCAGTGTGTGGAGACAGCGCCTCCACCCAGTTTGTGACCCCCCAAAGCCAGTGTTCTTTTCACCCCACGCTCTGAGGACAGCTCCCAGCACAGGCTGCGGGTCATTGGGGTGAAGGCTCTGTCCTGGGCAGTGGGGAGGGGCAGAGCCCAGGGGACATGGGCTGTGCAGCAGCGATCTCTTCTTCCCCAAGGCCCAAGGGGCTCTAGCGATCTGCTTGTCCTTCCACCCAACATTATTTCCTATTCCCCCAGCCCCTCCCTCCAAATACAGCTCAATCAACAGCAACTCTGGTCTCCTGGCATTGCCCACACACTCCTGCCTCAGGACACCTGCACTGGCTGTTCCCTCTGCCTGAAATGCTCTTCCCTAAGATATCCTTATAGCTACACTGTTCATTTCCCTCCAAGTCTCTGCTCAGATGTCACCTACTCCAGGAAGGCTCCCCTGACCACTTCCTCTAAAACAGCTGATGCTCTCCTCCATATAACCACCCCCTCTATCCTGGTCTACTTCTCTGACTAGCATGCAGGCCACCCAACATGTTATTGTTACCTGTGTTATTATTATCTGTCTCTCCCCACTCAGATTCAGACCCACAAGGGCAGAGGCTGGTTTTATTGAGTTATTGTTGAGTTGGCACGCAATATTCTACTAGTTTTCCATAGTAGCTGATGCTTCATTTTGCTTATGGCACCTCCCCAGCACCTAGTCCAGGGCCTAGTGTGCATCGCTTGCTTGATAAATATTGTTGGATGACCACACACATCTCATGCCCACACACCATGATTTTAGGAAATTCCCTGACATCTTCAGGGCTTAGTTTTGTCCTTTGTAACGAGGGCCTAGGAAATCTACCTCTTTTATGTTGCGAGGAATAAATGAGAAGGGGCAGGTGAGCACTTGGTCAGGTGTCAGCCACAACAGGAACCCTCCAGTAAGTTTCTTTCTGACCCAAGGGGGCCAGCGGGCTTTCCAGAAGATTCCTGCCATCAGAGAGAGTGACGTACCAAGGTGCCAGGTTTTGATAGCACACCCCAGAGGATAAAACCACTTCCCACTGGGTATTTCAGCTGAGCTCATGATCACTATCAAGAGATGTTTGCGTCTTTTGGGAGGCAGAAGGCCAAGACCAGAGAGGTCAAGACACTTGCCTGGTTGTCACACAGCTTGGCAGCTCTTTCACATCCCCAAATGAACACACACGGCCCTTCCTAAGCCCCCAGCCTGGGGGCTGGCCTGGAAGTTGTCTTTGGGAAACCACTAGTGCAGGCTCAAACCAGGGGGCTTCTTCTTCTTCTTCTTCTTCTTCTTCTTCTTCTTCTTCTTCTTCTTCTTCTTTTTTTAACATTTTATTTACTATTTTTCAGAGAGAGGGGAAGGGAGATAGGAAGAGAGGGAGAGAAACATCAATGTACGGTTGCCTTTCACCTGCCTCCAGCTTCAGACCTGGCTGGAGACCTGGCTTGCAACCTAGTTATGTTGCCCTGGCTGGGAATCGAACCAGCAACCTTTGGGTTTGCAGGCCGACGCCTTATCCACTGTGCCACCAGCCAGGGTGAAGGGGGGCTCCTTCTTAGGCCGACGCCTTATCCACTGTGCCACCAGCCAGGGTGAAGGGGGGCTCCTTCTTAGGGACAGAGTGGTGCCAGGCAGCTTCCTTGGGGGTAGCCTAGGGCTCAGTGGGCCTGGAAAAACAAACAGGTTTTAGAGGAGAATAAGGGGCAGAGAGGTGGGGAGGTGCAGGTCATGTAGGCTGCACAGCCAGAGAGGTGACCTCAGGGCTCCACAGCCACCCCTGCCCCTGCCCTGCCTCTGGCCAGCCCACACCCTCTGGGTTTTCGGTGCAAGGGGGGCAGGGGGCAGTCAAGGGCTCCCAGAGACTCCATTTTCCCAGCAATAACAGTCATTAAGGCTGCGTTCTCAAGCCCTCATTATGCTGTGTTTACAACCCTTCCAGGAAAACAAAAGCAGGCCCAGCAAGCCCCTCCCCACTTCTTAGACGGGGTGTCTAATATCTGTGTGCAGGGAAACGGCCTCTCTGAGACCCTCGTGAGGGCAGGGCCACGATCCGTGTTGCCCTTGTGTGACTGAGGGTGTGGGGCAGCTTCCATCTTGAAAGACAAATTCGGGAGACTTCTTTGGACCAACAGGATGCCAAGAAGAACAGTGAGGGTGGAAGGAAGAGAAAAACCATGTGCTGGGTCTGTGGGAGCATTGATCTTGTTGAATAGGTCCTGCAGCCCTTAAACCCAGTACTATTATCCCATTTCACAGATGAGAAGACTGAGGCCCTGAGCCACTGTGGTCTAAGGCGAGGGGCTGAATGAACTGTGTTTGCTTCTGCTTGCTCTCAGGCAGGTGGAGGCTGTTAAAGAGGTAATAATTACCACCACCAAACGTGCCAAACAGCCAGGGTGTGCAGGCCCTTCACACGCGTTTCCTTGTTTAGCCCTCCCCAGCACGTGGGGGTTTGCCCTGCGGTCTCCTTGTCAAGGAGGCAGAAATGATGAGGGTGACGAGGTAACCTGCCCAGGGTCCCTCAGCTACTGGGGAGGGGGAATTGGAGCCTGGCAAAGGGTCTCCTCAAAGAGGAGGTGGTCACTCTTGGGGGAAGGC
The DNA here is from genome assembly GCA_004026585.1 of Noctilio leporinus. Classification (NCBI taxonomy): domain Eukaryota; kingdom Metazoa; phylum Chordata; class Mammalia; order Chiroptera; family Noctilionidae; genus Noctilio; species Noctilio leporinus. Next base: position 132,611 of record PVIW01003810.1, read on the forward strand.
CAGGGAGGCCTGTGAAACCAAAATGAAAGGAAACAAATGTTTTGTGTTGCCTTTCTCCCCCGCAGGAAAGCCCCCTGCGATGGTGCCCTCCCCACATGTGCAGGGACATCAAAGGTTGGGGACAGCAGGTCGCTCTGCTCAGCTGGTGCATCTGGGCAGGGCTGGCCCCAGCCCCGGAGGGAGTGCAGATGAAAGGCAGGGGAGGAAGAGGAGCAGGAGAGGGGGAAGCAGCCGCATCAAAGCCGCCCCTCCCTCCTGCTCCGCCCAGGCTGGCGCAGGGCAGGGTGGTGTGGGGGTCTTCAAGGAGAAGGCGCTCAACCACCTTCTACAGATGCCTGGACCCCTCCCGACCGGGGCTCAGTGCTTCCCAGGGGGAACTTGGAAAGCAAAGATCAAGCCGGTAGGAGGAACCATCACCTCAGCTGTGTGTGTACCCTTCACGCCCAACCTGCAAGGTAGCCCCCGGGTCCCCCGTAGCTGGGAGAGTGGGTGGAGTGATCTGTTCAGCCAGGTGGTGCCCCCACTGAGTGGCAGGGTTCATGTGACCTGGGGGCTTGGGCCCCTTAGTCCCATGGGACCTTAAAGTTGACCTGCTCAGGTGTGTACTGGTTTCCTAGGGCAGCGTCCCAAAGCGCCACAGATTGGCTGGAGGGCCCGGAGACCCAGGTGCCAGCAGCACCCACTCTGCGACTCTGAGTATCATCCTTCCCTGCCTCTTCCTGCCTTCAGTGGCAGTGGCTGGCAGCCATCCTCGGGGTCCCTTGGCTCATAGTGACATTGCTGCCATCTTGGTCTCTGAGGTCTTCTCCCTGCTGTCTTCATATCCTCCTCCTTCGACACACCCTCGTCCACATTTCTGTCTTCTCATCAGGACACCCATTGGATTAAGGTCCCGCCCTGCTCCAGCACGACCTCATCCTAACTCGATGACTGGGGCAGAGATGCTGCTTCTGAATGAGCCCCCGTCACACAAGGGACATCAGCTAGAGCACAGCTGCAGCCGCAGCCCCCCCCCCCCAACATCTCAATGTGTTAAGATGACACAGTGCCTTCACCTCCTCTGGCAAAGTCCCAACCGTCCTCTGCAACAGCTGACGGGCATCCTAGCCTCACTTTACGGGTGAGGGCATGGAAGCTTAGGAAGGTCCAAAAGCGAAGCCTGGCTCTGAAACAATACCTGTCTCCAAAACCAACCACTGTCACCCCGATGGGGGTGGGCAGGCAAGGGTTAAGGCAGAGGCGGGGCAGGTGGGCCGGGCCAGGCCCTCAGGCCGCTCCCCCGCTGGCTGTGCCGTTGCCTGGGAGCTGATTAAGATGTCACAGAGGATTATGATGTCAGGTGCAAGAATCACACCCCAGGAGGGGCGACTGCTGGGCTGGGGTGGGGGGTTACCCCAGCAACAAGATGGGCGAGCCACACAGACAGAGGCACAGCCTGGTGGGAAGGCAGGGCGCTTGGCAGCATCCTGTCCTGGGTGCGAATGTTAGCCCTCCAACTGGGTGACCTCAGGTGAGCGCTCTCACCTTCCTGGGCTTCCTCATACAGGAGCTCGTGGGGAGCGATCCCTCCCGGTGGGGATCACATGGAGCGGCCCCAGGAAACGCCCTGGGCCCTGCGAGAAGCGCCCCGGAGAACACGGCAGGCGTTAGCTCCAGATGTGCAGCTCGTGCACAGGCAGGTGTGCCAGAGGTGCCACAGAAAAGGCACCAAGTGCCAAGGCGTGCCATGCCTCCTGGCGTGACCCTGGGAGGTGAGCGGCAATTCCCGTCCATCCGCCACGCCTCCCTCTCCAGCCGGCTGACGGCACAGCCACTGCCTGTCCCCTCTGCCTCCCCTGTCGGCCGTGGAACCCATTTCTCCAGACCCCTGGAACCTAGCACAGCATCAAATGAATCATTGAATAAATGAAGGGAAGAACGAAAGTGTTCTTGCAATTTCCCCGTTTACTCCTTAGGACAAAATTTGCCTGACTTTGAGGAAGAGATACCCCCTGACCTCTGCAAACCTATCCTTCCCCAGTGTGCTGAATTCCAACGCCTGTGTCTCCCCGGGTCCTGACTCCTTCGTCCACCCATCCACTCACTCATCTACCCAGCCTGCTATCCATCCATCATCCATCAATCCACGCATTCACGCGCACGCACCCCACCCCCATGCGCACACCCACCCACTCATCCACCAATTGATCCATCCACCCACCCATTTATTTGCCCCTTTCCCCCAGCCCCATCCGTAAAGACAGAAGACATCTGAGCACCTGTTTCCAAGCCATGTCCTGTGCTGGGACTGAGGGACCACAGGGTCAAGTCAGACTGGGACCCTGGCCCAAAGGAGTTCTCACTCCACCTTGCGGGGGTGAGAAAACATAAAACCAAATTCCTGTGGGGAACAGGAGACCGTGAAGGGCACTCAGAGAGGAGAAGCGAGGGGCCGCCGGCACCCCCCACCCCCGGTCAGGCTCGGCACCGCCCAGCCAGGCCGGAGTCCCCGCGGCACGTTGGTGGTCGCCTCCCGAGACATGCTTGGTGCAAACAGATAATTGAAAAGATTACCGGGACGGGACGCGGGGACTGTTGATTTACCGCACGTCATCCCTTCTCCAGGGTTTTTATTAGATATTGAAGAATGGCTTCCTAACTGGAGCCTCGTGGCGTGGCTGGTCTCCCCTCCACCGGTCACCCAGAGGCGTGCTGGCTCCCAGGGTGCCTCAGAGCTCGGGTGTGACCTGGGGCTGGCCTGGAGGTCCGCCTGCCCTCCCCTCAGCCCTGCAGCCTCCTCCCTGCATCTCCCAGCCCTCCTCCTTTCCCTTCCCCCTCCCTCCTCCCTTCTGTTCTTGAGGGAGGTGAGCGAGTGGTTGGTGGGACCCCTAACAACCATCAAATCCAACCCACGTTGGAATGCTGGCTCAGAAGTCCCTCTTCCGGGAGGTCCTCCTTCCTCCTCCTCTGTCCCACCTGGAAGCTGCCCCTCCCCCGGGTGCTGCTGGAGCTCTTGGCTGGGCTGCTGTCCACCTAGAGTTGAAGGCACCGAGATGCTGCCCTGGCTGAGGTGGTGACACTGTGGGGACAGTTGACAGGGAAGACCTAGGAGGGAAACGCAGCCCTGGTCAGGGCCTGGCTTGGGGGACACTGGGGAGAAGGACACACGTCTGGGTTCAGACCAGCCCTGCCAGGGGGCCTCGGGAAGGGGCGTCAGAAAGCGGTGTGGGCAACAATGTGGGTGGTGGCTGACCTGCTCCTGGCTCATGGCCTTCCATCCACTTCTCGTCACCTTCCCAGGGACAGACAGGGCTGGGCAGGGAGCTGCGTGCACGACTGACACCAGCACCCAGGAAGAGGGGAGGGAATGACCCAGAGTTCCCACCACCGACACCTGGAGAAGGCCGGGCACCCACGGTGGCAGAGGTGGAGGCATGCAGCCATGGGACAGGGACAGCCAACGAGGGCCAGCAGCAGCCACCCAAGGTAGACACATCTGGTCTCTGGAACGATAGAAAAGGAAGTGTTGTGTGAAGAAGCCCCAGTTGCCGGTCCCTCCTTCGCTACGTCACCCCCAGGAAACAGATAGGGGTTTGGGTCCCGCCCAGGAGAAGGCTGTGGGGCGGGTGCTTGATGTCACCTCAGGGAGGAGGAGGCTGAGGTCAGCCAGGTGCAGGGCTTTCCCAACGCCACTCAGTGCCCCGTGGCCACTGGGGGCCCAGGCCCGACGCGTGTGCACCCAGCCTGTGCTCACCGTGGGCGACACTGCGACTTCCCCTTTGCTGCTGCCTGAGCTTCCCGGACTCCCTGCTCCTGACACCTCCCGTTCTGGTCCTAACCAGTGCCACCAGGTCCTTGAATTCACTCCAATTAGCTGCTAGGGATTGGGCACAGGTGGGGACAGCCTGTGGCCCTGTCCCCAGGCCCCTTCGCCCTTCTCTGTCTTCTCCCTCCTGACTCCTGTCTCCTTTCCCCCTCTGTCCCTTGCTCCCTGTCTTCTTTCTTTCTGGGTGCCTGTCTGGGGCTGTGTCTCTAAGTCTCTCTTTCCTTTCTTGCCATGGAAACTCATTTTATTTCTGTCCTGTCCAAATGATTGCAACTGGGAGGGGAACCCCCAGGCCTGGGAGCGACCTGGGCTCCCTGCAGCCTCCAGGTGGGCAGCCCTCTTCCGCCCCTCCCGGGCCCGAGCCCTCGGTGGGTGAGGGCAGGACACATGCAAGTCGGGTCTCCCAGGACTAGGCCACCGCCATCCCCTCGATCCCTGTTCCTACTGCAGCAGCAGGGGCCATGGTCACCAGGCAGGGTTCTGGGGGGCCCCTGCCCTGAGGACAGCCCACCCAACACACAGTCTGCTGACTCCGGATTCCGGGGCTACACGGAGACACAGTGGTGCTGGGTCCCTGCCAGCTCGTTCATCCACAGGGACCTGTCTCTCCCCAGAGACAGGCTGGTGGTCACCTAGGTCTTTAGAAAGAGCCATGCCTCCTGCCTCCTGCCTCCAGCCCCCATTCGGCCTGGGTTCGGCCAGGCAGTGAGGATCGGGATTTGCAGGACAGATTGCGTCAAAAGGTTTGATGAAGGAACTGGAGGAAAGGCGGGCCCCTGTTTCTTGCTTCTGCTCCAGGTCTTAGAAATGAGTGTTTATTCTGCCTCTGAGGTGACCAGCCACAACCTTGGTTTCCAGTCTCCAACTCCAGGGTCAAAGGCCTTGGCCCGGAAGCCGTGCCCACGGACACCCCTGCGCACAAGCACCGACGCTCACGCGGAGCGCACACGCCCGCACGCTGCCCTCAGTGGTGTACACGCCTGCACTCCAAGGCCCTGTACACTCACACTCGGATACACGCCGCACCTGCACACAGGTGGCTCCCACGCACCCACACCTTCAGGCACAGGCACGCTTGCCCACCCAGGCGCACAGAGCCAAGTGCCCGTGGTCGCCAGCAGGACAAGGACAGCCAGCTGGCTGCCGCGGGGGCGGCTGACCCGATGGGCCAGGCCGTCAGGGAGGAGGAGCCCCCACCTGGGCCCGCCTGCTCTGCTGCTGTTTTACAAGATGCCCCGGACCTGGGTTTTTATTAGAAAGATCCATAGCAGCGACAAACCTAAAGCGCCAACTGCCTGACCGCAGGAGACAGGCGAGCGTCCACCCAGGGAACGGGTGCAAGCCCACGCCTGAGCGGCTCGGCCACGCGTGCCTGACGGAAGGGGAGAAGCCGTGCGCACCGAGAGCTCCCGCTGGTGTGGAGAGAAGGTTCAGACACAGGATTCGAAAGGGTATCAGGCACCTACTCCTAACTATGCACACACGAGTGTAAACCCAGAGAAAAGACTGGAAGACGTCACAGAACATGGCGGAGGTCGTCCTGAAGGGGGTGGGGGAGTCACGTGAATTACACACCTTGTATGCTTTAGCTTCCTAGTTCTTGAAAATAAGCACATGCTACTTTTACCAAGAGGAAAGAAACCACTCTGTTTGCAAGTTAGAAGCAGGGTTGGAAAACTCAATCGCATGTGGCCGGAAGAAGATGCCCTTGGACTCTCTGGACCTCAGTGTCCACATGTATAAAATGGATCATGTCACTTCCCTCGGGATAGCTGAATGTGTCTTTCTGCCTCCGAACTCCCTTTTCTCCCTTTGTCTGCTCTTTTTTTCCCCAACGTTGTTTTATTCTCATTTGAGAGAGGAGGGGAGGAAGAAAGAAAGAAACATTGATGATCGGTTGGCTCTTGAACGTGCCCCCACTGGGGACTGAACCTGCAACCCTGGCATGCGCCCTGGCCGGGAATCGAACCCGAGGCCTTTTGGTTCCCAGGATGGTGCTCCAACCAGCGGAGCCGCAGTGGCCAGGGCTTGTCCGTCCTCCACATGACTGATGATTTCTCTTGTTTAGTCAATTGACATGGACACATTTTGGTCCCGGCTGACTAGCTTGGGAAGCAGCAAAGATAAATCAGACATTTTCTCAGACATTTTCAGGGTGAAGGTCCACCCTGGCCCAGGGACAGGACAGGAGGACCCAGCACCTGCCAGGAAGAAACCGACCCACCCGGCGGGCAGGGGTTGTTTACCTGCCAGGTGGGGTTCTTGATCCATCATCCTAATTCCACAGAGAGAGCTGGGGACACCGTGGGCGGGAAGGGCCTGGGGTTTGGCCTGCGTGGATGCTGTGTGACAGGTCCTGGACGGAGTGAACCCTGACAGGCAGGCAGCAGGGAGATGGCTGAGGCGGGAGGGGGGGGGGTGGCAGGGGGCAGGGGCAGGAGCTGCAGCCCCTGCAGGTGGGCTGAGCAATTGAGAGGGCTCCTTCGGGGATGGGGGCACCTAGGCTGCTTCCGGCAAAAGCATGTTCAGAAGCTGGTTCCTAATGGAGGGGGTGGGGCCTGGGGAAGCACAGGGACGGATGCTCCAAAAGTTAGGGAGAAGGAAGAATTGACAAAGCTGGGTGATTGGCTGGGTGCAGGTGGGAGAGAATGGAGCTCAGGGTGGGAGTGACTGCGGGCAACGGAAGTCCTTACAAAGCCAGGAGGAGAGGGAGAAGGTGGAAGAGTATGAGGGGGAGGGAGGAGGGGAGCTGATTTCCTGGGGGCTGCGGTGAGAAAAGTCTGCCCCGGGAGGGGGGCCCTCCCCTGCCCTTGGCCGACCTTCTTCCCCCTTCAGAGGTCCTGCCTGGCTTAATTAGGACCTGTGCTGAGCAGAGGACAGCAATTACGGAGATGAGTTTATTCTGAAGTGCAACACAGGCATAGCTGTGTCTCCGCTGGGTGTGTGTTTACACCTCCAGGTCAGAGAGGCCAGAAATAAACACCCTGTGGCCTCAAGGCTGTGCCCGGGCCCTAGGCAGGTGCCGCGCTGGGGCCTGACCTGACTCCGGGTCATGGCAGAGGTGGGCCGCTCATGTATGGGGCCCCTGTTGTGTGCCAGGCTGAGAGCCAAGAACTGGGGCAACGGGACCTGCACCCCAGAGATACTTGTAGTCCAGGGGCTGCAGGTCGGTCCCCGCCATGGCCAGGGGGTGTGGTCAGCATTGAGGTAACAGGAAGCACTTAGGGCTGGGGTCCACAAGGGACTTCCCAGAGGGGTCTTTGCTGAACATTGAGAGAGGGCAGTCTATGGGGCAGGTAGAGGGCTTTAAACAACAGAACTTTGCCCTGGCTACTGTGGCCCAGTGGATTGGATGCCAGCCTGCAAAGCAAAAGGTCACGGATTCGATTCCCAGTCAGGGCACATGCCTGGGTGGCCGGCTAGATCCCCACTTGGGGGTGTATGAGAGGCAACCACACAGTGATAGTTCTCTCCCCATCTTTATCCCTCCTTTCCCCTCTTTCTAAAAATAAATTAATAAAATCTTTATTAAAAAAAACCCAGAAATTAATTTTCTCACAGGCATGAGTTGCTCAATGTCCAAAATCAAGGTGTGTTCCCTCTGAAGAATCTAGGGGACCATCCTGCTCCCAGTGGTTGCCAGCAGTCCTTGGCTAGTGGGTGTACCAGTGCAGTCTCTGCCTCTGTCTTCACAGGCCTCCCCCTGTGGCCCTGCGCTTCTTCCCATAAGGACATGGGTGCTACTTGATTGGCGCCCATCCCAGTCCAGCATGACCTCATCATCACATTTGCAAAGGCTCTTATTTCCAAATAAGGTCCTATTCACAGGTTGCAGGTGAGCATGAATTGGGGGTGGGGGCACGATTCCACCCGTGAGCAGTTTGATGTGACTGAGGTTCTCCTCTGAGGTAGGGAGGGGTGCCCTCAAGGCCATGCAGGTGCACCTCCCTATGGACGGGACCTTAGATTCTGACCTTGGAAAGGCTGCTGATGTCTGAAGTCAGGGGCTCTGCCTTCCTCAGCCCCCCACTGATTTTTCCCAAGTAAGGCAGAGAGCCGTGTAAGATAGGAGCACCCTCCTTTCCTGGGGTCTGAGGTCGCTTCTTTTCTTCCTATAGAAACTCTGGCTCTGAAAGGTGCTCATGTGGTTGAACACCAGTCTGGCGTTGCTATGAGGATGTTTCTTAGACTTAAAGCCTTGGACTTCGAGTAAACAGATCACCTGCCGGGGTGGGTGGGCCTTGCCTAATCTGTTGACAGGGCTCAGCGCAAAGCCTGAGGTTTCTAAAAGAAGGCATTCTACACCCTGACTGCAGCCAAAGAAATTCTGCCTGCATGTTCAGCCGGCAGATTTTGGACTCAGGACTGCGCCAGCTCTTTCCTGAGCTTCTCCCTTGCTGACCGGCCTGACAGGTTTCAGACACCAGGCTGTCTGATGCCACGCTCTGTGGTGCCCTTCTCCTCCGGGGCCCTCTGGTGAGCTGAGTGGGTGCACAGGCGTCTCCAGAGCCCCATCACGTGCCAGGTGCTCTGAGGAGTGGCTTCTCCGGGACTGCTTAGAAACGCAGCGCCCAGCCTTGCTGAACCAGAAGCAGCAGTTTCACAAGATCCCAGGGTGCAGAAGCCTCTGCTGTGGAAATGCTGCTGCTCGGAATGGCGGTCCCTGTCCTTCACAAGGTGACCTGTCCACTCCACTCACTGCCCTAGCCCTCTGGCTTAGGCACGTAGTAGGCACCTCATACATTGACAGCTAATCAATCTCTGTCTAGCCCTTGATGCTTACCATTAGCCCTTAAATTCCCTGTACCTTTCATCTCCTGGCCGGGCTTCTTTTTGTGAATTGTGGTAAAATACACAATTAAGCCCATTAAGCAATTCACCCTGTTGTGTAACCACCCTCACCACCCACCCCCAGAGCTTTTGCAGCTCCCCAGACAAACTTTGGGCTCCCTGAACACCAACTGCGCGCTGCCCCTCCCCAGCCCCGGGCCCCCCGCCGCCCTACTTTCTGTCTCTGTGAGGTTGACTCTCTAGGGGCTTCTTACAAGTGGAGTCCCTCGCGCATTTATCTTTTTGTGACTCCTTTATGCTAATTTCATTCAGCATAAACTCTTCATGGCTCACCCGCGTTATAGCCGGTGCGTGGATTTCCTTCCTCTTGAAGGGCGAGCAACAGTCCCTTGTGTGGATGGACCACATTTTGTTTGTTCCTCATCTGCCATGAACACTAGGCTGTTTGCACGCGTGGCTGTGCACAAGCTGAGAACGCGGGCAGCAGGCCTCTGCCTGAGTCCTGACTGTCACTTCTCTGGGCGAATACCCACCCAGAAGTGGAATTGCCAGGTTGACCTTGTTGAGGACCTTCCCTGCTGGTGTCCACGCCAGGTGCACCATTTTGCATTTCTGTCAGCAAGGTGCAGGGTTCAGTTCCCCACATCCTTGCCTGCGGTTGTTATTTTCTGTTCTGTTTGGTTACTGACAGTGGCCATCCTCGTGGGGTGAGGGATACCTCATTGCAGCCTGGGTCCCACGCTCCTTCTCACCCCTGGAGGTCGGTCTTTCTAAAGGAAAGGATCCCGTTTTCTTTCCTTGCATCCCAGTGCAGGCACAACGCCACACAGAGGAGGAACGCGGTCACCATGAGCTAAACCAGTGATGTTCAACGCGTGGGCCGCAGGACTTGTTAGAACATGCAACACCTGATGAGTTAGCCAGGGGCACTGACCTCTTTTCCCTTGGGTTGTCAACTACGAAATGATAACAGTCAACACAAGGCAGCCATCCAGGGTGAATGACCTGTCTTGAACCATAAATACGTAAGTACTATAATAGAGTTGCATCTTACTGGTCACATTGCATCATAATGTTGCATCTGGTTGATTAATTCTTGGTACTAGAACTCCTCACATACCAATAGGCACCTAATTTTTAAAGATGTCACTTTGGAGGAAAAGGGGTCGGTCATTACCATTATTATTTCTGTTTTGTAAATCAACCAACATTATACCTATTTTTATTTTTGTCAGATCAGCCAACAAGATATTTTTGGCGTGCTGCAGAATTTTAGAGATTAGTCTCTGTGTGTTGCGAGATGAAAAAGATTATTGAAAATTGCTGAGCTAAATGCACAAGTTCGTTCTCGGAGGGATTTTCAGAAGAATTCCCTAAGCCAAGCTCAGTGGAAGACCCTGCGGTCCCATCAAACTCATCTGCCCTCTGCCTTTCCTCACGACCCGTCTCAGGCTTGCAGGTCCAGAGTCGGGGCGCGAAGGGCTCCGTCTATACTGCCCACCCCTGGAGGCGCAGGACAGGGCAGCCTGGCCTGGAGGCAGGACTCCAGCTACGGCTCGGCCTCAGGGCGGCTTGGCTTTGCTTTTCCTGGGTTGTACTTTCCCCGAAGTGGGCCTGTCATCTCACCGTGGGATGTATTATCGCTCCCCCAGCAGCCGGGGTTGCTGTCTCCACGAGCCCTTGGAGGAGGCACCCCACTTTGGGGGGGTCTCAGATTCCTCTCAGGTGTAGACTGGGGGCACCAGGACTCTCCTAGTCTGATGTTTTGGATATTGGGTAATAATGACTATTTATAAACACCACCAGCGCTTTTCATACACGTAGTGATTTGCTTACATTGGGTATGGTTATTTCCATGTTTCAGATAAGGAAATGTGTGCCCAAGGTCACACAGCCAGAGAGCAGAGCTGCAGCCTCCGCTGGATTTGTGGCCTCAGGGCCCTTGCATCGGACCTCCGTGCGGTGCTCGGGATGGAGTGGGGGGCCCATGGCCTTCACTGCAAACTTATGAGGTGGAAACTGTTAAGCCTGAGACTCAGAGAGGTTGAGTGACTTTGCTCAAGGTCACCAAGCTGGACTGGGACTCGGTGCAGATGGCCTTGATGCAGAGCTCCTGTTCCTGTCACATGCAGGAGCCATGGCTGTCATTGTTGGGAAAGTTTACCCACGGTGCTCTTCCATCAGCTGAGGAAAATGGCCCTTGAGCCACCAGCCTGCTGGCTTCCCGCTGCTCTCAGGGCTCTGCCTTCTCCAAGGTTGCGGTGGCTGGGGGGCGGGAGGGGGGTGCCAACCGCGCACGGGGCCCTCCACCAGGCAGCCTGGGGTGGGGCACCGGGAGCCCTCCCAGCCCAGCTGTCCTCCTCGCCGCTCCAGTGCTGTCACGGCAACCGCTTGGGCATCTCAGAGGCCTCGCCTTCAATAATCCGGGCCTCTGATCCCCGCAGGCCTGGAATGAAGGGACAGTTTGTGAGCGCTGACATAAACACCGGTTACCCGAGCCGCCTGTCCTGCGGTTTAAGGAGTCAGCTCCAGCCAGCTGACAGCCGAGCAAACTGTGAAGATATTTATCTGTGCAGCCTCCCTATGGTGAAAACCAATGTTTATGAGACCAGGATTTTTTTTGTAGTCATCAATTTTGTTTGTGGGCCGGGGGTAGGCTAGGAAGGAACAATGTCTCAGAAAGTGATGACGTAGGTTTTCCCCTTCAGTCGACCACAGCTAAGGCAGGTGGGGCCCTGGGAGTGGGGGGGGGGGGTTGGTGGCACGAGAGGTGCCATTTGCTGCTGACTGGAGCCCCTCTTAGGTATTGCTGCTTCGGTGACACATCCATTCTGAGCGGAAGAAGGGGATCCACCCTGTCCCCAGGGGCACATGTGTGGGGAAGGAAAGCAGAGAGGTTTAGACACGTACCCCAGGTCACACATCAGAGTCAGGAAAAGAACCCACTTGAGCCCTGGCTGGTGGCTTAGTGGATAAGGTGCTGGCCTGCGAACCCAAAAGCCGCTGGTTCAAGTCCCAGCCAGGGCACATAACCAGGTCCCCAGCCAGGTCCCCGGCCAGGTCCGTAGCTGGAGGCAGGTGAAAGGCAACCACACATTGAAAATAAATAAATAATAATACAATAAAAAGATAAGATAAAAAATATTTTACTTGTTTTTAGAGGGGGGCAGGGAGGAAAAGAGAGACACATCAATGTGTGGTTGCCTTTTGTGTACCCCCAACCAGGGGCTGACCCACAACCCAGCGCCCGTCAAGCAGGGCTCGGCCAGGCCAGGGAACTGGTTCCAGTCCCTCAGGTCCTACATGGCTGACCTGGGATTCGAACCTAGGCCTGGGGGACAAGTTTCTCCTGCTGGACGCAGGAGATGCCGATGGAACGCTCCTCACAAAAGCGGGTGGTCAACGCATTTTGTCAAAAAGAGATTCACGCGGGGTTTCATTTTCCCCTCTGGCGCCCACCTCCTCTTCCTCAGGAGGCTTCTGTGGCCCCCAAAAAGGTGCCAGACACAGACCTCCCGCTTCTGATGCAGCCCAGCCAGGTCTTAAGGCGGAAGGCATCTGGGCCCGGGCTGCTCAGCCACCAACCAGGCCCAGCCGGGCAGCAGGGCAGAGGGGGTGGTGGTTCCCCTCCTCGGAGAGCCTCTTCCCAGGGCAGCCCGGTCCCCAACTGTCCCCCGGGGTCAGATCCATCACACCACGGCTGCACTCCATCAGGCGCGCTCTGCCAGGGGGTCAAGTGGCCCGCCACCGCCGGGCGCTGGGAGCCCATCAGGGCCATATTTAATTTAATTAAGGCTGTCAGCACTATTGATTTTGGCAGTTTCAATTACTAGCCTGTTATGGTTTCTGGATCAACTGATCTGTGATGGGTCCTATCAGCAAAGACACACATGGAGGAGCGGGCCCTTCATCTCCGTTAAACCCTGACACATCCTGCCACGGGCCATAAGTTATAGCTTTCATCCAGCCCCGCTCCCCTTCCCGGCCTCGTAATTAATTTCTCATTAGACAGCTCTTTATTGTTTAATTTGTGCAGTTTATAATCAAATTGGGCACATTAATTGTCGTTGAATTTAAGGCTAATGAAAAATAAAGGTTTTCAATAACTTCCTCTTCCATTCCTCCTGACAAGATAAAATAAAGCGCTGGAGAAGTGTCAGCTGCTTAAATTATAAATTGGGTTTTTTAAAGAGCATGAGCATTTAAGGAGTAGTTATCACACATTTAGTAATTATAAATCCTATGCTGCAAAACAGTTATTAAGATATAATTCTGCTGCTTTACGAGGCAGGTAGGAGACTCAGCTCCTTGCTACAGATGGGGGTCTTGCCCTGCGTTGGGCGGAGGGCCAGGGGGCCCACCAAGAGCTGAGTGGGAACCTGGGGGGCAGGGGAGGCACCACGGCTGTGAGTGAAACTGTTTGGCTGCAGGGGTGTACCCAAGGAGCACCCCCTCCTGGTGCTTGTCTCTCTGTCCCTCATCTTTGAAAGGCCGACCAAGGCCTCTGGGTGTGTCCGGGCTTTGCCGAGTCCTACAGATGCCATCCAGCAGGCCGGGGCCAGACAGACAGACACTCAAAGGGCTGCAGGTCAGCGGGAGCAAGTGAGAGGATGGCCAGTCACCTATAGGGGTGGAGTCCCTCTGGGGGTGACCAGCTCTGCCTCTGGAGGTAGGAGTGACTGGCCCACCTGAGGGGTGGCTGGTGCACCTGTGAGGTGGCCATACCATACTTCCCAGTGGAAGTGACACCTGAGAGCGGAAGGTCCCACTGGGTGGAGGTGTGGGGGGCAGTGCAGGAAGAGGTCGCAGTGTGGAAGGCCTGGCGATCCACGTGGCCGCTCCTTCGGAGCAAAGACATCCATCTGCAGGTCGGGGGAGGCTGCAGCATCACGGGGCGTCACGGAGGGACGGAGCTGAGGAGGGTGGGTGGGCGGGCATAGGGAAACAAGGGTAGGCAGTGTGTGAATGACCAGGCATCCAATCGGGCTCTGGGAGGGCCCGTGCCACTGAGCAGCTACTGTGTGCCATTCGCTCCGAGGGTCCTGTCCTAACATCATCTCATGTAACTACACTTTGCACACACATTCCTCAGACACGCCCTCCTTTCCAGCCCAGGCCCCTGGCCCTCCGCCCCCTGCTGCGTGAGCACCTACTGTGCACGGAGAACTGTGACAGCGGCGACACAAGAAACCGGTGAGAGGTTAACACGTCATTATGGAGCACCTACTGTGTACCAGGAGCTGGAGACCTGCAAGCCAAGGTCCACAAGTCTCGGGAGGCCACAGGCTTTGGGGGACGGACAGCAAGCCGGCCTGTGGAGAAGCCGCATCCATCGGTGGCAGATGCATCCATCGGTGGCAGATGGCAGGCAGGAGGCCCATGGTGAGCGCATGCGAACCCGGCAGGAGCAGGCCAGCCTGGAGAGGGGCTAGGGCGGGCGGAGGCCAGGGCGAGGTTGTGGTGCTGACCACCCGCGTGGCCTCCAGCCAATTATCCACCCTCTCTGCGCCTCAGTTTCCTCTTTGAGCCGAGAGGGCCGCTGCGCACCTGGAGGGTGACATGTCGGTCATGCCAGGCCTCTGGGAGGGAGCCCGGCTCCGGGGAGGCTGGGGGCTGCCGCTCTCCGCATGGTTGCGGAGGCCCTGCAGGGAGGCATGTGCGCCCTCCCGGCGCGAGGCGACAGGGGCAAGGACAGGAGCGAGGAGACCTGAGCGGAGGGCTCAGCTGCGGGGTGGCAGGCAGGGCGCGGGCAGGGGAGCCGCAGCTGCAAGGGCCCCAAGCAGGAAAGACTGGCGCTTGGCGGAAGCAGAAGGCAAGGTGGCCGGGGAAAGTGAGCGGGGACAGAGCCCGAGGGGCGAGGGTGAGGTGTGGCGCCCGAGAAGCCGGCGCAGGACGTCCGGTTTCTTCCTAAGAGTAGCGAGAAGCCTTGCGGTTGTGGGCGTTGCTTCCGTTGAGATGTCATTCCCGCAACGTAAAACCCACCCTCCACAAGCCATTGGATATTACGTACAGGGTGTTGGGAGTCCAGGGCAGTGGGCTCTTAAGACGGTTCCCACAGTCCCACCTCCACTCTTTCCACTCTCGTGGGACCTCCCCTGCCTGCGTGTGGCACTCGGCGACAACCTGCTCCTGACCAAGAGCAGGTGGCGTGTCCGCGATCACGCGTACATGCGACCGAAGCGTCCATCTGGCTCAGCAACCCCCGGCCGGCTTTCGCCAGGTGTGCCTCTGTCCAGGGGGAGCCAGAGCTCGGGCAAGGTCCTGCTGGCCATGTGCAGGGGCCAGTGGCGCGTCCGGCGACCGTCAGCGAGACGCCAGCCGCAAGCGTGGGAGCGGCATTCGGCCAATGAGCAGCCAGCCGGTAAGTGTGGTAAGCGCGTCCTTTCCCGGCCAACCTTCCCTGGGAGAACCCGCCCTGCCCAGCACCCGGTGAAATCACTCCCGGACTCCGAAGTCTGTGATGAGATAACACGTGCACGCTGTTTTAAGCCCCTAACTCTGTAGCAACAGAGAACTAGCATGCAGGTAATTCTCTACACGTCTGCCACGCTTGTGCACGCGTTGCAATCAGGTGGGCCGATGACCTTCGTTCCATGCCGCGTTTTCAGAGAGAGCTGTACGGTGAATACCCTGGAAGGTGCCGGCAGTGTCCGCCTCACAAGCACGTTTGTGGGTTGAAAACCAGGGTCTCCTTCTGGGACAACAGTTGGGCCAGCTTGCTTGCAGCTCATTAGGAAAGATTCGGGTTCCCTAAACTTGGGGGGTTATTTTTTCCTGCAATGCACCCGAAATTTCTTGGCTGTGTTGCATCACCCCGTGGGAACAGGGGAATTGAAGAAAACGAGGATTCCCCAGCCATTGCTATCGCTGTCGGTAACATTGCAGTTCTTTGTCTCCAAGCCAAGAGCCTCGTGTCCTCTGGCAGCACCGATGAACCTGTGGCAGGTCAGCAAGTCAACTTGCAAGTAGATGGAAATCCCAGGCTCTTCACAGTCCCCGGCAGAGGAGTGGCATGACCTTACCTACAGATAAGCAGACCACGTAGCAGTCACCCAGGCCTCTGATGGGGCTGGGGGCTGAACGTGTGTGCCCTCCAAATTCATACGCTGAAGCCCCAAGGCCCAGTGCCATGGTGTTAGCAGACAGGGCCTGTGGGAGGTGAACAGGGTCGGATGTGGGCACAAGGGTGGGGCCCCCACAATGCAATTAGTGTCATTATAAGAGGAGGGGACACCAGAGATCTCTCTCTCTCTCTCCAATGATGAGGAGGTGGCCATTTGCAAGCCAGGAAGGGCTCATACCAGGAACCCAATGGACCAGCCCCTTGATCTTGGATTTCCCAGCCTCCAGAACCACGAGGAACATGGTTCATTGTTTTAGCCTTCCAGCCTGCAGTGTTTTGTTGTGCAGCCTGAGTTGGCCAAGACAGGGGACTCAGACCAGGGCAGAACTGGTAAAGAGGGCAATGCGAGCTCAAGAGGAAGATTTGGGAGGACTTATTGAGGGATGAGGACACGGAAGGAGGGATCAAGGACACTGCTGAGCATCTGGGCTGTGCGAGTGGATGAAAGGTAGTCAGCGAAGGTGAGGGTGAGAGGCAAGGGAGAGGGGTGGCGGGAAACTGCTCAGGTTGCATTGCCGAGGAGATGCCAACAAAGCGTATTGGGGAGCAGTTGGATATGCACGTCTGGGTCTCAGGAGAGGGGTGTGGGCTGGGGACAGTGTGAGGAGAATGCAGCCTGGAGAAGAGGGGAGATGGAGACAGGGCCTGGGACGGGTCTCTGCGGCGCTCCAGAGACCATGGGGATGTCAGCCCAGTTCAGAGCAAGCCCTGAGCCCTGACCAAGAGGAGCGAAGCCCTGTACCACAACGATGGGGGGCCCCTGCGAAGCCAGGCCTTTGCCCTCTTGCTCCTGCACTCTGGGGAGCTGAGGGGACTCCTGGACCAGGGTGCCTGGAAAGACAGAGGCCCCAGAGGCTGGGGGAAATGATTTACCAACCGGTCTGAAAGTATTCTCATGGTTAACAACCAGATGAATTTTACCACTGTCCACGGAATACCAGCCAACTTTGAGAACGCTTGGCAGGGCTGACCTGGGCTCCCCCTGGTTTCTTGCATCCCCAGCCCAGCAGGGAGACTGGTTACCACTGGTCACTGCTTCCAGCTCCTGAATTTTCATTAAAATCCCAGGCATTTCCCCAGAGCTCAAAGGCGTCTCAATTAATTACGGACAAATGTTGGCTCTCCCCCCGGAAATCTGCCGCCCCAGCCTGGCTCCGTCCCCTATGATTTTATTAAAATCCACCTTGCCAGCCGGGGCCCCGAGATTTATGGTCACAACTAATAGGCTGCCTCCCCACGAGACATAAATCTGGGGCCTACCCGGGGAGCTGCTGGCTGCTAAGAGGCCGGTTAATTGTTCCACCTAGAGGGTTCCACGGAGGAATGTTCAATTAGGCTTCTCAGAAAATTTGGAGCATTAAATAAGGTGAGCAGGGATTTGCAAACCATTATTTTCTGAGAAGCAGCCCTTTCTTGCGCCCTGGGCCCATTTCAGGCCCCTGGGCCCCCTCTCGCTTTTCTTGGGCCAGGAGGAGTTTTCGAGGGTCATGGAGCGGCACTCTGAACAGTTACTTAGAAACGTGACACCAGGATTTACTGTCCTGCAAAAGTCCTCGAAGAGTTCTCCCCAAAGTCAAGTACTGGCGGGCTGCTATGTGCCCTGGCCTGAGTCGCTTTGGTCTCAGAGCCTCCATCTCCCTTTCTATACCATGTGGGGCGATACTGTCTATTCCATCTGCCCCGCAGGCAGCATTGCTGGAGGGTCACATTCACTTGTTCCTCCCTTTGTTCATTCAGCAACTCTGCACCAGGAAATGGGCTAGATCTAGGGCAATCCGGAGGAAAGGACAAGGTCCTGCCCTCAAGTTGCTCACAGTCCTGAGGGAAGGCAGACATGGGGACCCTGCGGATGTGACTGGTTAATGCCAAGATAGGAGAACGGATTGGGGAGGGATGTAGGTGCCCAAAGGAGATGCCTAAGCAGCTGGAGGATAACATCAGTCAAGGAGGACTTCCTGGAAGAGAAGACAGGAATTACATGATTTTGTTTACCTGTGCATGGCTGAGCTCCCCCATGGGACCACCCCAGCAGGTACCATCATAACTCTTTTTACTCAGAGTTTTATTTGTGAGCGCTCTTCAAGAATATCTCACTTTCACCCTAGATTTTCCATCACAGGCACTGAGTCCATCCCTATGGATAGGAACCCGGGATTCAGAGAGGGTGAGTAACAGGCCCACAGCCACCCAGCCAGCAAGTGGGGGAGCCAATGGTGGGACTGGGGCTGACAGTTCGGCAGGGTACCTGGTCAGACCAGGGGCCCCCAGCCACCATGGCCCGTAGTTCTGCAAACATCCAGCAGTGACAGTCGCAAGCCCTGGGTCCTGTGTCTGCTGGGTCCTATCCATGGGAGTGGGCTTTCTTTCTTTCCTTTTTTAAGATTTTATTTATAATTTTAGAGAGAGGGGAAAGGAGAGCGGCAGAGAAAGAGAGAAACATCAATGTGTGGTTGCCTCTCACCTGCCTCCAGCTATGGACCTGGCTGGAGGCCTGGCTTGCAACCTGGCTACGTGCCCTGGCTGGGAATCGAACCAGTGACCTTTGTGTTCGCAGGCCGGCGCCTTATCCACTGTGCCACCAACTGGGGCGAGAGGCCTTTCTTTGAGGCACCCTTTATGGAGACCTAAATGTTGGCGTGCCCTTTATTTTCTCAATACCCCTTTACCTGAGCCCAGCTGTCCCCAGCCTGTGACCCTGGTCTGGCCTCCCAGGCTGCACTGTCCCTGGTCAGTGGAAAAAGGAACCCAGTGTGCCCATGGAATTCACAGGCCCCCTGCGCGCTCTTCTGGAATGGGGGTCTCCCCTGATTCCTGGAGCTTTGCCCTGAACTGGGCTGGAGCCACGGCCGCGCTGCTGACTGGCCCCCAGGAGCACCCTGCCCACCCCTGTACACAGTCCCCTTTTACGTGTGCTCACTCACCACACTTGAGCAATACCGTCTCTTTCCTGTCGGTACCTGATGGGCACCAAGTAAGACACAGACTGAATAGCGTCCCCTGGGTGTAGGCACAGAGGAGGACATCAGTTCCAATGCTGTTTGGGTCAGCTGGCTTCAGGTTTGCTATCGGAGGTTAGTGTTTCCTCAATATCATGTAACACATCAACAAGGTGTCACAAGGGAGCTCCTTCCCTGATCGATGCCTCACTCTGTGACCCGGACGACTCGCAGAGCCCACGGGCCTGCGCCCATCCTGGCCCCCTTGCTGCGCCTTCCGTGCCTCAGTTTCCTCACCTGCCACTAGGAGTAGCACAATCAGCCTCCAAAGACTGCTGCAGGAATCGCTGGTGAAAAACTTTGCAACCTGTAAACTTCCATGAGAACAGAGGATTATCAAAATACTTCGCATTTTTATTTTTAACCTGCGTGAAATTCTGGAAACTGCTGGCTGCCAAGAAACGCTAAGCTGTGGTTTATGTTCCACAGGGAAATTGCACGTTGGTGGGGAACTGCATGGTTCACAGCTTGTTTACGTGGGAAACATGGATGGTCCGAGGCAGCCCCGCCGCTGGCTCTCTCCTCGGGGTGACCCCAGTTTGCACCGATATCCTGTCCGCCCATAGTCAAGCCACTTTCCAGGATGTGGGGGAAGGGGGTTCGCCCATGGCTGCTGCCTTCCTCACCCCCCTCACCTGTTTGGGGAGCAGCCTGAGCTGGGCAGCCTCCCCTCAATGCAGCCCCCTACAAATAGAGTAACTTTTCACACCAGCAGAGGCGTGGCTGCTGGGGACATCGTCAGAGAAGCACCACGGCTAATCCCGGCAGCATGCCTGCTGTGGGCCGCCAGGTGGGACGTTTCCCAGCTACCGGAGTGTTGGTGGCCCAGAGTCTCCCCAGCCCTTCTCCAGGCATCTGTCGGAGGGGCTCCAGAGCCCGAGTTGCTTGCAGCTCGGCTGGGTCCTACCTCCCCACCGCCTCCCTCCCCGGGAGTGACTCCTGCGCATGAGAGAGCGTTTCCCAGGGAAGCAGACCTGTGACAAACTAAGAGTAGCCATCCCCATTTCAGAGATAGGAAAACTGAGGCACAGATATTTCAGAAGCTCACTCAGGGCCTAGGGCTGGAAAGCGGGGGAGCTGGGTTTGAAGCAAGGCTGTCTGGTTCCCGGGGAGAGGAGCTTGCAGTTCACCGTCAGCAAACACACACCGTGACCAAGTCAGCAAACACACACTGTGGCCAAGTTAGCAAACACACACCGTGTCCAAGCCGGTGCCGACACTCCCCGGGCCCAGGAAAGTGTGGCACGCGGACAGGGCAGCCCAGATTTTAGCCGCAGCCACTAAGCCTTCCTTGCTCTGCAGTAACGGACCTGTCACCTTGGCCTGGGCCCCATGCTCCCAACATCCTCTTTGCCAGAGGAGAGCGGTGGGACCCTCCATGCTGGCCCACAGGGACTGACGTAACTCAGGTCCATCCCTGCAGACCCAGGGCTCCCCACCTAGCTGGTAATGCCCCCATGTCTATGGTTCAGTTCCCCAAACTTGGTGCACCAGGCAGAGTGCTAGACACTGGGACACAGATGAAGGACACTGTCTCTGTCCTCTGTCCCTGTTCAGACTCCCTGCAACACTGCTCCCTGCTGAAACACACCCTGGCTGCCAAAAAGTAGCCAACGCTGTAGGAAGAGGACCCTGCCCCACTTCTGCTTTCTTCTGCTCCTGCAATTGTATTTACTTGGTAGAACCTAACGGGGCTCCAAGCTGTAGCTGCAAGGGAGTCTGGGAAATGTAGTTTTCGCTCTTCAGCCCGGGCAGTTGAGGGAGCAGGAGGAGGTGAGCAGGAGCCAACCAAACACAGGAGCCCGTCCACCTCTGCACAGTTTTCTCCACACTTCCTTACTGACTTACCTTGTTTTTCAAATGCTGCCACCAGAAGGCAGGTGCTGTGGGTGTTCCCCAGCACCCACCCAGTGCAGGGCTATAGTAGGTGTCCAAGGCATATTTGTAGAGTGGGTAGCTGGCATTTTGTCTAACAGTCGCAATTGCTTCCGACAGATGGTTCTGCCCCAGGCTGGCACCATGTCCCCGCTGGAAATCCTTCCCTGGCTCCCAGTCACCGAAGGACAGAGCCCAGGCTCTCCTGCCAGCCTGTGGAGGTCCCTGTATCCCGGACACTGCTGGCCCAGCCTCACCACCATGCGCCCCTCCCGCCCACGGGGCCACCCCCATCTGCCCAGCACTCCGGACACATGGTAGCTTGCCGTGCCTCTCTGCACGTGCAGTTTCCCCTGCGTGGATGTCCTCTCATGCTTCTTCAAGGGGCAGACGCCGGTTCAAGTCACAAAGCCTGTCCCCAAGCTCCCTTCTTCTGCAGAGCTGTAGCTCTCTCTACGTATCCTTTCCTGTTTCCTTGCTTGTCTCCTCACTGGGCAGTCAGCAGTTAGAGGCCAGTGACCCTGTCCGAGTTACATGCCTCGCACAAAGTGGGCACACAGGAAATGCACAGTGGATCGATGAAGGAGTAGATGGATGCGTGGATGATAGATGGATGAGTGGATGATGGATGGATGGATGAGTAGATGAGTGGGTGAGTGGATGAGTAGATGGATGAGTGGGTGGATGGATAGATGGATGGATGGAGGGATGAGTGGGTGAGTGGATGAATAAATGGTTGCATGGATGGTGGATGGATAGATGGATGGATGGATGGATGGTGAATGGATGGATGGACAGACGGATGGATAGATGGATGGATGAGTGGATGGACAGATGGATGGATGGATGGTGAATGGATGGATGGACAGATAGATGGATAGATGGATGGATGAGTGGATGGACAGATGGATGGATGGATGGATGGTGGATGGATAGATGAGTGGATGGACAGATGGATGGATGGATGGATGGATGGTGG